>JBAMJV010012855.1:0-39308 GCA_037951105.1 Echinarachnius parma
TCTGACTATTGTTGCCAATTGCTTTTCTATTGATTTCATCTTCACATATTTTTTAAAATATTATACAATTTTATATATCATCAACAAATTATTTCTATGGCACCGCTAAAAATATTGCAATATTTCATTTTTTTTCTTTTCTCCTACCTTATTATGAATATTACTTTTATATACAAAAATATAACAATTTTCCTTATTTCAATAACAAAGCCCACCTCTCACATCGGGACTCCCGCCACATATGTGGAAGTGGGCCTCTTATGGTCAAAACGATCCTCTTACAACACGTAATTATAATAGTATAATAATAAAGCCAAATCAAACAAAACAAATATATTCATAAAAAAACACTATTTTAAAGCTACTAATGAATTATCGCAATATGCATTTTTTGTTTCCTTCTTCTTAATAAAGTAATTCTTAAACAAATTAGTGCAAACATTTAGTGGGCTTATTTTGTGCATGTTAGTGCAAATACATAATACATGGTATACCATTGTCTTCTGAGATAATCATAATACAATACAAAATAAACAAAACTCATTCCTACTACATGTATGTCTGGTGCCTGCTCTCACATTGGGACTCCCGCCACTGATGTGTAGCTTGGCATCAACATAATATGTATACATACTCGACAATATTGTATGATATTAACTGAATTATACAAACAAAAACAAAAAAAACATGTAGCGACATAACTTTGTCTTCTTTTTTCCACTTCACTTACAAACTGAAATAATCATAATACAATACATATTTATATATGATTGCTTTTATATATTAGTGTATGGCCTGTATAAAGAGGCACTACTGCACCCGCAGCTCGTACCTCTATCATACAGGCTCAAATAGTTATGCATTTTATTGACTTATGCATTTAATATTCTTATACAAATACAAGGGTACTAATACCACTAAAAAATAGTGTTTTTCTATCTATCTTGGCCTGTACAAAGAAGCACTACTGCACCCGCAGCTTGTACTTCTATCATACAGGCCTATTTAATTATACATTTCATTAACTTATGCATTTATTTTTCTTTATATAAAAACAAAAATACTAATACCAAAATAAATATTATGTTTCTATCCGACTTCTAAAGGCTTGTATGGTAAAACACTGCTGCCTCGCAGTTTGTGCTCATATCATACTCCCCTTTCAATTAAATACATGTACATACGTTTACATAACAACACCCTTTATACTACTTTATTAGGTTATACATATACATATGTATAACCTATTGATTTCGTTCGAATTTTTATTATTATTAATATTATTCTTCCGATTTTGTCCGTCGCATATCTCAAGATCGCATGAATCAATTGTCATGAATCGTCACATGATGATAGATCATGTTCTAACTTAGATCTGCAAACTTTTTCAGTGACGTCACATCACTGTGACGTCATCAGGACGCCATTTTGTCAAATTTTAATAATCATCATATCTCAGTCATAAAATATCAATATCAATTCAAATTTCGCATCAATATTTATCAGGTCAATGTTCATCTTTTAAGCTCATGCGCATGCAATTACAGTCGGAGACGCGCGCGTACGCGTCCGTCAATTAAATTTTTTTTTTTTTAAATGCTCAAAACCCTAACCCGAGTAATTTACTATATGTTTCAGACAATTTTAAGCGTTTCAAAAATGTCCGCGCGTGCGCGTCGGCGCGCGCGTATTTACGCGCGTAAGGCAAATGAACAGGAAAAATGTCGTTTTTTCACATGTTTTGCAATCCTTACACATTCCTTAATGCACCCTATCAATTTGAGCCATTCTTGACTCATAATAACGGAGTACGCGCGCGTCAAAGTCAAAATTACGCGCGCACGCAAAATGGCAAAACATGGTAAAAACATCCTTTTTTTTATTCGGCCATAGCTTTTTAAAAAGTCCACAAACATCCAATTTCCTTTTAATATTCGGATAGATTATGAGTTGTAGATACGAATTCATACCTCATTTATGCCGAGTAAATGTTATAAAGTCATCATATTGACGGTTAAAGTTGAAAATGCGAATTTTAATCAATTTCAGTCAATGTTGAAATCGATCACAGCGGACTATTGACCATATCTTGCTTATTCTCCATCAATTTTATGATATATCGTAGCTGATGTCCTGCTCTATTCGCGATCTATTCACACCATTTAGTTTTGTTCACTGGATCCTGATGAATTGTTTGATTGAAAATAAGAGTTCAAATCTGTTACAAATTCAGGGTTAGCCAAAACGTATGTTATCGACCTATAACTGCTGAAGGAATTATGCTATCAATTTGAGATTTCGCATGTAGATAGGGATTTGCAAGCCCATCATTTCATAAGTTAATACCAAATCGCGAAAATGCATATTTCATTGTCATATTTACCGTTAAAGGTCAAATAAATCAAGCATGAATACTCAATAACCACGTACGCCGCGGACATGAAATTCAGCACACATGTATGGTATAATGAAAGGAAAATGTTCATAAGATAAGATTGGAATATAAAAATGGCGTTAAGGATATGTAAATTAAGTTCAAAGGTCAAATAATTCACTGTTACAATGACATATGCAGTGTGCAATCACTGATGTATCTTTCCCAATTTCCCATTTTCGTTAAGAGATCTAATGTTGGTCTCGCGGTATAATTTGTGACACAAGATCAAAGGGTCATGGGTTCGAATCCAAGACAGTTTTTTTTTACTTTCTTTTTTTTTCTTCTTTTTTTCTTTTCATTATGGAGGGGGAGGGTATCTGCTATTATTTATATGATGATTGAGAAGTTATTTTTGGAATCATCCTTTTATCATAATAAATCGATATGTATAACCTTAATTCGTCAAAAGTGACGAATTCAACATCTAGTTAGGTTATACATATACATATGTATAACCTATTGATTTCGTCAAGATTTTTATTATTATTATTATTTATTTTTTCTTCTTCCTAATTTTGTTCGTCGCATATCTCAATATCACATGAATCAATTGTCATGAATCTTCACATGATGATAGATCATGATCTAACTTAGATCTGCTAACTTTTTCAGTGACGTCACATCACAATGACGTCATCAGGACGCCATTTTGTCAAATTTCAATAATCATCATATCTCAGTCATGCATCATTAACTTCATTTGAAATTTCGCATCAATATTAATCAGGTCAATGGTCATCTTTTAAGCTCATGCGCATACAATTACACTCGGAGACGCGCGCGTACGCGTCCGTCAAATGAAAAAAAATGTCAATAAATGCTCAAAACCTCAACCCGAGTAATTTACTATATGTTTCAGACAATTTTAAGCGTTTCAAAAAATTCCGCGCGTGCGCGTCGGCGCGCGCGTATTTGCGCGCGTAACGCGAATGAATAGTAAAATTGTCGTTTTTCACATGTTTTGCATTCCTTATAGATCCCCTCAACACACCCTATCAATTTGAGTCATTGTTGACTCATAATAACGGAGTACGCGCGCGTCAAAGTCAAAATTACGCGCGCACGCAAATTGGCAAAACATGGTAAAAACATACTTTTTTTTTTCGGCCATAACTTTTTAAAAAGTCCACAAACATCCACTTTTCTTTTAATATTCGGATAGATTATGAGTTTTAGATACGAATTCATACCTCATTTATGCCGAGTACATGTTATAAAGTCATCATATTGACGGTTAAAGTTGAAAATGCGAATTTTAATCAATTTCAGTCAATGTTGAAATTGATCACAGCGGACTATTGACCATATCTCACTTATTCTCCATCAATGTACTCCCAAATTTTGATATATCGTAGCTGATGTCCTGCTCTATTCGCAATCTATTCAAACCATTTAGTTTTGTTCACTGGATCCTGATGAATTGTTTGATTGGAAATGAGAGTCCAAATCTGTTAAAAATTGAAGGTTAGCTAAAACGTATGCTTTCGACCTATAACTGCTGAAAGAATTATGCTACCAATGTGAAACTTCGCATGTAGATAGGGACTTGCAAGCCCAACATTTCATAAGTTAACACCAAATCGCGAAAATGCATATTTCATTGTCATATTTACCGTCAAAGGTAAAATAAATCAAGCATGAATAACCACGTACGCCGTGGACATGTAATTCAGCACACATGTAGGTTATAATGAAAGGAACAATTTTCATAAGATAAGATCGGATTATGAAAATGGCGTTAAGGATATGTAAATTAGGTTTAAAGGTCAATTAGTTCACTGTTACAATGACAAATGCAGTGTGCAATCACTGATGTATCTTTCCCGATTTCCCATTTTCGTTAAGAGATCTAATGTTGGTCTCGCGGTATAATTTGTGACACAAGATCAAAGGGTCGTGGGTTCGAATCCAAGGCAATATTTTTTAACTTTCTTTTTTTCTCTTGTTTTTCTTTGTTTCAGGTGGGGGGGGGGATCTATTATTATTGATATGATGATTGAGTAGTTATTTTTGGAATCATCCTTTTATCATAATAAATCGATATGTATAACCTTAATTCGTCAAAAGTGACGAATTCAACATCTAGTTAGGTTATACATATACATATGTATAACCTATTGATTTCGTCAAGATTTTTATTAGGTTATACATATACATATGTATAACCTATTGATTTCGTCAAGATTTTTATTTTTTTTATTTATTCTTCCTAATTTTGTGCGTCGCATATCTCACGATCAGATGAATCAATTATCATGAATATTCACAAGATGATAGATCGTGGTCTAACTTAGTGCAGTGAAACTTTTCAGTGACGTCACATCACTATGACGTCATCAGGACGCCATTTTGTCAAATTTCAATAATCATCATAACTCAGTCATGCATCATTAATTTCACTTCAAATTTCGCATCAATATCAATCAGTTCAATCGTCATCTTTTAAGCTCATGCGCGTGCGCTTACACTCGGAGACGCGCGCGTACGCGTCCGTCAAGTGAAAACAAAAATTAAAAATGTTCAAAACCCCAACCCAAGTAATTTACTATATGTTTCAGACAATTTTAAGCGTTTCAAAAAATTCCGCGCGTGCGCGTCGGCGCGCGCGTATTTGCGCTTGTAACGCGAATGAATAGTAAAATTGTCGTTTTTTCACATGTTTTGCATTCCTTATAGATCCCCTCAACACACCCTATCAATTTGAGTCATTGTTGACTCATAATAACGGAGTACGCGCGCGTCAAAGTCAAAATTACG
Organism: Echinarachnius parma; assembly: GCA_037951105.1. Lineage (NCBI taxonomy): Eukaryota > Metazoa > Echinodermata > Echinoidea > Clypeasteroida > Echinarachniidae > Echinarachnius > Echinarachnius parma. The sequence continues at coordinate 5,195 of JBAMJV010012855.1, forward strand.
CGCGCACGCAAATTGGCAAAATATGGTAAAAACATACTTTTTTTTTCGGCCATAACTTTTTAAAAAGTCCATAAACTCCCAATTTTATTTAAAAATTCGGATAGATTATGAGTTGTAGATACGAATTTATACCTCATTTATCCCGAGTAAATGTTATAAAGTCATCGTATTGACGGTTAAAGTTGAAAATGCGAATTTTACTCAATTTCAATCAATGTTGAAATCGACCACAGTGTACTTTTGACTATATCTCACTTATTCTCCATCAATGTACTCCCAAATTTTGATATATCGTAGCTGATGTTCTGCTCTATTCGCAATATATTCACACCATTTAGTTTTGTTCAATGGATCCTGATGAATTGTTTGATTGGAAATATGAGTTCAAATCTGTTACAAATTGAGTCTTAGCCAAAACGTATGTTATCGACATATAACTGCTGAAGGAATTATGCTATCAATTTGAGATTTCGCATGTCGATAGGGATTTTCAAGCCCATCATTTCATAAGTTAACACCAAATCGCGAAAATGCATATTTCATTGTCATATTTACCGTTAAAGGTCAAATAAATCAAGCATGAATACTCAATAACCACGTACGCCGCGAACATGAAATTCAGCACACATGTATGGTATAATGAAAGGAAAATATTCATAAGATAAGATCGGATTATGAAAATGGCGTTAAGGATATGTAAATTAGGTTCAAAGGTCAAATAATTCACTGTTACAATGACAAATGCAGTGTGCAATCACTGATGTATCTTTCCCGATTTCCCATTTTGTTAAGAGATCTAATGTTGGTCTCGAGGTATAATTTGTGACACAAGATCAAAGGGTCGTGGGTTCGAATCCAAGGCAATATTTTTTTTTTTTTTTTTTCTTTTTTCAGGGGTGGGGGGAATCTTTTATTATTGATATCATGATTGAGTAGTTATTTTTGGAATCATCCTTTTATCATAATAAATCGATATGTATAACCTTAATTCGTCAAAAGTGACGAATTCAAAATCTAGTATTGTTTTTGTGTCTGTATGCCAATGCATAGAGACACGAAAACAAGGATTTTGTTCGTCGGATACCTCAATAACGGGTGCAGCTATTGTCCTGAAACTTTGCGGGATGATAGATCTTGGTCTAACTTAGAACTGCCAAACTTTTGGGTGGGGCCAACTGTTCGTGACGTCATCGGGACGCCATTTTGTGAAATTACATTCATGGATGTATCTCAGTCATGCATCTTCTATTTCCCTTTAAATTTAGCACCAATAATTATCACGCCGAGTGGCAACTTTTCCGAGTATGCGCATGCGCATGCGCCACGTAACAAGAGCGTACGCGCCCGTCTAAGGATCTTACAATCTGAAAATGCTCAAAAACAACCATTTTTTTATTCGGGCATAACTTTTTTAAAAGTCCACAAAAACCCATTTTTATTTTAATATTCGGATAGATTATGAGTTGTAGATGCGAATTCATACCTCATTCATGCCGAGTAAATGTCATAAAGTCATCATATTGACGGTTAAAAATTAAATGGCGCACGAGCGTGAAAATTTCCCAAGTCTGGTCTCTTACCGGCCATAACTTTTTAAAAAGTCCACAAACTCGCAAATTTCTTTGAATATCCGGAAAGATTATGAGTTGTAGATGCGAATTCATACCTCATTTATGCCGAGTAAATGTTACAAAGTCATCATATTGACCGTTAAGATTTTAAAAGCGCACGAGTGTGAAAATTGGCCAAGTCTGAACAGCGCCATCTAACATCTAAGGGCGAACACTTCAAAACAAATAATTGGCAAAATATGGTAAAAACATCCTTTTTTAATTCGGCCATAACTTTTTCAAAAGTCGACAAAAAAACAATTTTATTTGAATATTTGGATAGATTATGAGTTGTAGATACGAATTCATACTTGCTTTATGCCGAGTAAATCTTCTAAAGTCATCGAATTGACCGGTTAAAGTTGAAATCGCGCAAAGAGTGTGAAAATTGGCTAAATCTGGTCAAACATGCACTTCTCTTATCGGTCACAACTTCTTTGATACATGGAAATATACAAATATTTTTTTCATATTCTGAAAGAGTATGAGTTGCACATATTTTTACAATTTTAACATTGGCCAATCAGATTTTGTAAAGTCATCATAGTGCACGATAAAGAAAAAAAAAGTTCAACCTTCAATTACGACCTGTTCCCGTGCTCTAATCGTGAAATAAACTCGAAAATCGCATAGTGTAGCGGAAACTCAGATTTAACATACTGAAAACCGGGTCAAAATCGGCCAAAGGAAAGGTGTGATATGTTTGAATTAAGACGTCAGGTACAGAGCCATTTTACAGTCATTTTGGTCAATTTAAGAGCTGCCCCCTCCCCTTTTGTTATGAATTGATATTGTTACCCTATTTTGTGTCATCATTTATGCCAAGTAAATGTTACGACATTATCATATTACGTGTTGAAGAGTCAATATCATCATATCGTAATTTCAATATGTATAACCTTAATTCGTCAAATGTGACGAATTCAACATCTAGTTATTATTTATTTCTTTTTTCTTCTTCCTAATTTTGTGCGTCGCATATCTCAAGATCACATGAATCAATTGTCATGAATCTTCACATGATGATAGATCCTGATGTAACTGAGATCTGCTAACTTTTTCAGTGACGTCACATCACAATGACGTCATCAGGACGCCATTTTGTCAAATTTCAATAATCATCATATCTCAGTCATGCATCATTAACTTCATTTGAAATTTCGCATCAATATTAATCAGGTCAATGGTCATCTTTTAAGCTCATGCGCATTCGCTTACACCTGATAAAGCGCGCGTACGCGTCCGTCAAATGAAAAAAAATATCAAAAAATTATCAAAACCCTAACCCGAGTAATTTACTATATGTTTCAGACAATTTTAAGCGTTTCAGAAAATTCCGCGCGTGCGCGTCGGCGCGCGCGTATTTGCGCGCGTAACGCGAATGAATAGGAAAATTGTCGTTTTTTCACATGTTTTGGATTCCTTATAGATCCTTCAACACACCCTATCAATTTGAGTCATTGTTGACTCATAATAACGGAGAACGCGCGCGTCAAAGTCAAAATTACGCGCGCACGCAAATTGGCAAAATATGGTCAAAATATCCTTTTCTTATTCGGCCATAACTTTTTGAAAAGTCCACAAACATCCAATTTTCTTTTAATATTCGGATAGATTATGAATTGTAGATACGAATTCATACCTCATTTATACCGAGTAAATGTTATAAAGTCATCATATTGACGGTTAAAGTTGAAAATGCGAATTTTAATCAATTTCAGTCAATGTTGAAATCGATCACAGCGGACTATTTACCATATCTCGCTTATTCTCCATCAATTTTCTCCCAAATTTGGATATCTCGTAGCTGATGTCCTGCTCTATTCGCGATCTATTCACATCATTTAGTTTTGTTCACTGGATCCTGATGAATTGTTTGATTGGAAATGAGAATCCAAATCTGTTAAAAATTGAGGGTTAGCTAAAACGTATGCTTTCGACCTATAACTGCTGAAAGAATTATGCTACCAATGTGAAAATTCGCATGTAGATAGGGACTTGCAAGCCCAACATTTAATAAGTTAACACCAAATCGCGAAAATGCATATTTCATCGCCATATTTACCGTCAAAGGTCAAATAAATCAAGCATGAATAACCACGTACGCCGTGGACATGAAATTCAGCACACATGTAGGTTATGATGAAAGGAACAATTTTCATAAGATAAGATCGGTTTATGAAAATGGTGTTAAGAATATGTAAATTAGGTTCAAAGGTCAAATAATTCACTGTTACAATGACATATGCAGTTTGCAATCACTGTTGTATCTTTCCCAATTTCCCATTTTCGTTAAGAGATCTGTTGGTCTCGCGGTATAATTTGTGACACAAGATCAAAGGGTCGTGGGTTCGAATCCAAGGCAATATTTTTTTAATTTCTTTTTTCTTCCTTTTTACTTTTTATTAGGGGGGGGGGGAGTATGTGATATTATTGATATGATGATTGAATAGTTATATTTGGAATAATGCTTTTATCATAAGAATTCGATATATGTATAACCTTTATTCGTCAAAAGTGACGAATTCAAAATCTAGTATTGTTTTTGTGTCTGTATGCCAATGCATAGAGACACGAAAACAAGGATTTTGTTCGTCGGATACCTCAATAACGGGTGCAGCTATTGTCCTGAAACTTTGCCAGATGATAGATCTTGGTCTAACTTAGAACTGCCAAACTTTTGGGTGCCGCCAACTATTCATGACGTCATCGGGACGCCATTTTGTGAAATTACATTCATGGATGTATCTCAGTCATGCATCTTCTATTTCCCTTTAAATTTAGCACCAATAATTATCACGCCGAGTGGCAACTTTTCCCATTATGCGCATGCGCATGCGCTACGTAACAAGCGCGTACGCGCCCGTCTAAGGATCTTAAAATCTGAAAATGCTCAAAAACAACCATTTTTTTATTCGGGCATAACTTTTTAAAAAGTCCACAAAAACCCAACTTTCTTTTAATATTCGGATAGATTATGAGTTGTAGATACGAATTCATACCTCATTTATGCCGAGTAAATGTTATAAAGTCATCATATTGACGGTTAAAAATTAAATAGCGCACGAGCGTGAACATTTCCCAAGTCTGGTCTCTTATCGGCCATAACTTTTTTAAAAGTCCACAAACTCCCAAATTTCTTTGAATATCCGGAAAGATTATGAGTTGTAGATGCGAATTCATACCTCATTTATGCCCAGTAAATGTTACAAAGTCATCATATTGACCGTTGAAATTTAAATGGCGCACGAGTGTGAAAATTGGCTAAGTCTCAACAGCGCCATCTAACATCTAAGGGCGAACAGTTCAAATCAAATAATTGGCAAAATATGGTAAAAACATCCTTTTTTAATTCGGCCATAACTTTTTCAAAAGTCGACAAAAACCCAATTTTATTTGAATATTTGGATAGATTATGAGTTGTAGATACGAATTCATACTTGCTTTATGCCGAGTAAATGTTCTAAAGTCATCGAATTGACCGGTTAAAGTTGAAATCGCGCAAAGAGTGTGAAAATTGGCTAAATCTGGTCAAACATGCACTTCTCTTATCGGTCACAACTTCTTTGATACATGGAAATATACAAATATTTTTTTCATATTCTGAAAGAGTATGAGTTGCACATATTTTTACAAATTTAACATTGGCCAATCAGATTTTGTAAAGTCATCATAGTGCACGATAAAGAAAAAAAAAGTTCAACCTTCAATTACGACCTGTTCCCGTGCTCAAATCGTAAAATAAAATCGAAAAAATGATTGTGTAGAGGAAACTCAGCTTTAACATACTGAAAACCGGGTAAAAATCGGCCAAAGGAAAGGTGTGATATGGTTGAAATAAGACGTCAGGTACAGAGCCATTTTACAGTCATTTTGGTCAATTTAAGAGCTTCCCACTCCCCAATTGATAACAATTGAATGTAATGAATTAATATTGTTACCCTATTTGGTGTCATTCATTTATGCCAAGTAAATGTTATGACATCATCATATTACGCGTTGAAAAGTCAATATCATCATATCGAAATTTCAATATGTATAACCTTAATTCGTCAAACGTGACGAATTCAACATCTAGTATATAATTACTTTTATATATTAATGTATGGCCTGTATAAAGAGGCACTACTGCACCCGCAGCTTGTACCTCTATCATACAGGCTCATATAGTTATGCATTTTATGGACTTATGCATTTAATATTCTTATACAAAAACAAGGGAAATGATACCAACAAAAATAGTGTGTTTCTATCTATCTTGATCTGTACAAAGAAGCACTACTGCACCCGCAGCTTGTACCTCTATCATACAGGCTCATATAGTTATGCATTTTATTGACTCATGCATTTTAATCTTCTTATGCCCTGTATGGCCTGCATAAAGAGGCACTACTGCACCCGCAGCTTGTGCCTCTGTCTTGCAGGCTCATAAAGTTATGCATTTTATTGGCTTATACATTTAATATTCTTATACAAAAACAAGGGAAATGATACCAACAAAAATAGTGTGTTTCTATCTATCTTGATCTGTACAAAGAAGCACTACTGCACCCGCAGCTTGTGCCTCTATCATACAGGCCTATTTAATTATACATTTTATTGACTTATGCATTTAATTTTCTTAATAAAAAAAAAAAAATAATAATAATAATAATACTAATACCAATATAAACAGTGTGTTTACAATACAAAATACAATACAAAATAAACAAAACTCTCTCTTACTATGTCTGGTGCCTGCTCTCACATCGGGACTCCCGCCACTGATGTGTAGCTTGGCATCAACATATATACATACTAGACAATATTGTATGATATTAACTAAATTATAAATAAACAAGAGACCAACAAAACATGTAGCGACACAACAATCAAAGTGATACAATAATCACGCCTACTCATACAAAACTCAACACTGTATCATTAGTTTAATTAAATTATAGCGACAAGTCCATCAAAACTTTACAATACTCACTCCTACTATGATCCATATATATACATAACATTTATTCAAAAGCCTACAAAACGAGCCGTCCTGTTTACAAATCGCACAAGTGCTCTTTGGGTAGTAATATCACCACTTTTTAATAATTCCTTTATATCTTCTCCTTCATTTATACCCGTTTCAATTATGAGCATGGCTCTTTCTATCATATATTGTGGGCATACTACTAAAAAGTGATGTACAGTTTCCATTACCTGACATCTCTCACAAAAAAACATTCTCATGAAAGCCCAGTCTATACGAGTCATAATTCAAACCTATTACTCCTAATCGTAAACGTCTTATTATTTTCTCTTCCTTCCTAGGAAGGGAAGTTCTAAATTTAGTGGGAAGACGAGGTAATACATGTTTCAATAATGCATGTGATGTTGACCATTTCTCCTGCCACACTTTGAGCATATTATTACTCAATTCATGTTTTACTTCTTCCAAAGTTTTCTTACTAAATATCTGTATAGGGCCATTAATACCAGATTTTGCGCACTTATCTGCCATCTCATTTCCTTGGATGCCGCAGTGGGCAGGAATCCATTCAAAAGCAATATTACAATTCTTATACTTTAAGTGGGTTAGAAGCATCAAAATTTCTTTAACCATATTATCATCTTTTGTATTGCGTATTGCTAAGAGACCACTCAAAGAATCACTCAATATTACAACACCAACATGCAAGTTATCTAATTGGTCCACCCATGTTAGAGCTAATATAATTGCGGCTAATTCTGCTTTGAACGATGATGAAGAGTATGAGAGGCGTTTACTTTCTTTATATGAGAAGGCTGGAACCCAAAAGGCTGCTGATGAAGTGACCTGTCCAGGGACGTGCGAACCGTCTGTGAATATATGGAGTTCAGAATGCCATTTAGTTTGTATTACTTCTTTACTACATTGTAACATATAGTGTGGATTATCATTTCTATTTATATATTGTTTTAATTCTAATGAAATGTTTGGGACGGCAAGTGTCCATGGTGGTACATGGTGAACAGAAAGGGATTCCATGTCCTCTATCTTTATTTCCAAAGTTCTATATCCAAAAGGTTTATTACAGGCCTTCGCTTGTAAGTACTCAAACTGCCAACAGGTTGAATATGTAGTAATAAAGGGTGAAACTTTATTCTACTTATTGAACATTTAAATTTATCTACTAACATTTGCCTTCTCAAATCAAGTGGTGCTTCTCCTGTTTCTGCTTGAAGTGCGTCTAAAGGCGTGAGGGGGAGGGCTCCCATACAAATCCTTAACGATTGATATTGAATAGTATTCAATCCTTTCTTAACACTCTCGGAGGCGCTATCGTATGCCTCACACCCATAGTCCAATAATGATCTAATATATGCACGGTATACCATCAACAAAGACTTTGAGGAACTGCCCCATTTTGTCCCTGAAAGACATCTCAATATATTTATTTTATTTTTGCATCTCTTTATAACATTTTCTACATGAGCATGCCATGTAAGTTTACTATCAAACAATATACCAAGAAATTTATGATTCAATTTAAATACTAAATCTACCCCATTCACCTGAATAACAGGGAACTTAGGGCTAACATTCTTTGTAAAGAGTAGTGGGGTAGTTTTCAACAAGGAAAGGGATAAACCCCATTTCTTAAACCACACATTAAGATAATTTAAATACTCTTGAACTTTTTTTGCCATAAACTTAACGTTGTTGCCTGCAATCCAAATTACAATATCGTCAGCATACATCAAAATCCCCACATGTGGGTTCACAGGTATATCTGACATCATAATATTAAATAAAAGGGGGCTTAGGATACATCCCTGTGGAAGTCCCTTACGTAACTTCTTTGTTTCTGAACATTGATTATTTATACGAACTTGATACGACCAGTCTGTAAGGTAATTGTGCAAAAACACTAACATTCTACCTTTTATTCCTCTTTCCTCTAGCTTACAAAGAAGGCCCTTAATGTTAAGCGTATCATACGCCTTTTCCAAGTCCAGAAAGACTGTCATAACTTGACTTTTATTATTGATATTCTTTTGAATTATGTTTTCTAGAAACACAACATTATCCATAGCACTTCTTCCTTTTCTAAAGCCCAATTGAAAAGGAGGTAGAATCTCATGTTTTTCTACAAACCAATTCAATCTTTCTTTTACCATTCTTTCCATAATTTTAATAAAACATGGTAATAATGATATAGGTCTATAAGAATTCACATTGTGAGGATCTTTATCAACTTTCAAGATTGGAATAAAAAGCGCATGTTTACAGGCCTTTGGAACAACTCCTGATTTCCAAATTATATTAAACAACTTTAACAACATGTCTTTCCCTACAGGAGGGAGATTATTATACACTTCATAGGGAACCTTATCATGACCAAGTGTGTATTTTTTATTAATATCTAAAGATTTCTCTAATTCTTCTATACTAAAAGGTTCATTTATAACCATATCCAAAGCTTCATCTTTCATAGTATATATATCAAACACAATGGCATCACCTCCGTTACCATTATCCATTTGAGCCCCATTTTCATAATAAAACTTCGAGAGTGCATCAGCCTTTTCTTTGTCCTCAAAGAGTTCTTTCTCATTCATTTTCAAAGTGGGAAACTTTTTATTGTTCACACTTTGACGATTCATTCGTTTTATACATTTCCAAATCAAAGTTTCATTAGTGTAGCGATTTATTTTTGAACAAAACTGTTTCCAATAAGTTTGTTCGGCTAAACGAATGGTTTTTTGGGCTTCTGCTTTTGCAGTCTGACAATTTAAAAGATTCATTACTGATATGCATCTCGAGAGTTTATTTTTTGCTTTATTTCTTTCTTTTATTTTGAAAGACTTTCAATATACCCTTCATAAAATTATCATAACATATTTGAACATCATCAACGACTACTACATCTTTGAATGTGTTCTCACATTTTAATCTAAATTTCTCCCAATCAATATTTTTAACAAAAAACCTTTCCTCTTCATCTTTATTTTCTTGAGGAGTTTTCACACCAGTTTTCAAACTAATAATCAATTCTATTAAATAATGATCACTTCCTAAGAGTTCTACCACTTTCCAATTGTCCTTGCCTGCAAGAGAGGGAGAAATAATTGTCAAGTCTAAGTGAGATAATTTTCCCGAATGAGTATCTACTCTTGTACCCGAGCCATCATTCATGATGACTGCATTATATTTTTCCAACGCCTTTACAATAATTTTACCATTTGCATCGTTTTTTTCACTCCCCCAAAGAGTATTGTGGGCGTTAAAGTCTTATATATTCACTCTGAATTGCATATGAGAAAATGTTATCCAAAATATTCTCATCTAATTTCTTACACGGATTATAAAAGTTGACTAATGTCATCTTTTGTTTTCCAAATAATATACTTATACTTTGTAATTCTAATTCTTCATCACAAACATAATCATCATAATTAATAGAATCATGAATATACAGAGCACATCCACCTCTAGATTGTCCTATTCTATTCCTACATATACACTAATAGTTTGGAATATTAATCATTCTACTCCCGTTGTACCAAGCAGGGGTGTCGATCTATTCGGAAAACACAATGCATTGGGGGGGGGGGGGGGGGGGGGGGGGGCGAGCATTGTTTGTGAACAATAGCTCGCCCCTCCAATGTATTGTGTTTTCCGAACAGATCGACACCCCTGGTACCAAGTCTCCTGTACACAAATTACGTGGTGGTTATATTCTTATAGTCTTATTCAAAAAGTGGATTAATTCTTGGCCGTGCCCAAGCATGCCTTGGGCGTTCCATTGGAGAATATGGATCGCGGCCATAATAATAAACTCAATAAGTATCATTGCATACAAATTCATTCTCTTTTATTTGTAAGAGCCTTTCGGCTGCTACCCTTATCAAATTAATATTATACAAATATTATACAACTCATTGTTTGTGAACAATAGCTCGCCCCTCCAATGTATTGTGTTTTCCGAACAGATCGACACCCCTGGTACCAAGTCTCCTGTACACAAATTACGTGGTGGTTATATTCTTATAGTCTTATTCAAAAAGTGGATTAATTCTTGGCCGTGCCCAAGCATGCCTTGGGCGTTCCATTGGAGAATATGGATCGCGGCCATAATAATAAACTCAATAAGTATCATTGCATACAAATTCATTCTCTTTTATTTGTAAGAGCCTTTCGGCTGCTACCCTTATCAAATTAATATTATACAACTCATCTATTGGTTATTGTCGTTAAACACCACTGAAATCAATGAGATTAAGAGAGTAATAATCTGTTCACCCTTTTCAATCTTATCTGGTCTTTTGTCTAGATTATGACCTTCTTGAGGCAAAGTCTTATTTCCACTACCTACCTGTTGTTGTTTAGGTTTGACTGATTCTATATTACCATTACGGAGAAGGGGTGGGGGAATGGGCGCCACTTTTGAATCCACTTGGGTCCTTGCACCACTTGTGGATGGAACATTTTGTCCGTCTCCCTTTGACTTTGCATTTAACTGATCACTTTTGTGTGGTATATTTTCACCAGATTGGTGGCTTAGGGCAGGAGGGGGTACTACTCTCGACTGTGTATTTTCCCCCTCACTCTTTTGTGTATACAATTTTGCCGCGTGGGCGTACGAAACTTTATTTTCTATTTTTACTTTCTGGATGGCTTGGGCGGTTTTTGTGGATGTGCATCCGCCATAAGCAGCCGAATGTAGACCACCACAGTTCACACACTTTGGGGATTCTTTTTGTGGACAAGTTTCAAAATTGTGTGGCCCCCCACACCTCACACACCTCTCCTTGTGCCTGCATTGCTGTGAAGGGTGTCCAAATCGTTGACATTTAAAACAACGTATGGGGTTTGGTATGTCCTGCTTGACTTTAACAATCTGGAAGCATAAATGAATCTGTTGGGGTAACTGGGTTTTGAAAGTGAGGATCACACTTTTCAATTCTATTCTTTGAGGATTAGCTGAACTTTGGCCTTCTATTATATCACAAGCTTGTGCCCTCTTTGTCATTCTAGTGACTGTGAGTACACCCTGGCTTTTCAATTCTTGTAGAATTTCCTCCTGTGTCATTTCTAAGGGGACATCGAAGATGATCCCCTTTACGCCCTGTGAAGGATCAGTAACGCGAACCGGTATATTGCCAATTACCTCAATTTCTTTAAGCATTCTTTGTTGCTTTATGTTTCTACACACAATAAGTATACCCGAACTTATTTGTTTGATCGATTGTACGGAGTCCGTACCACACTTCGCCTTTACTACTTTTGCTATGGTCAATGGGCTTACTTTTTTCAAATTCTTCGTTTTATCAATGGGCATAATCAGTAACTTCAACTCAACTTGAGGATCGTACTGTAAAGCCTTAGGCAAAGCTTGCTTGGGGGTTTGGAACATGTTGTATGGGCCGTCAGAGTCGGATGAAGAGAGGTCGCCTGTTAAATTCTCAACAGGCAAGCTACCTCCCCTCACTTTTCTTTGGCGGTCTTCACGGTGTCGTTGTCTAGGGGAGAGAAATAATTCGAAATCGTTGTCAGAAGGGAGGTCTACCTCGTTGTCGCTAGCGTTGGCCGTCATTTTAGACAAAGCCTAAAATGGCGGGAAAAACAAAAATTACTCTACGCGCAGTGCGATATATATAAATAAGCCCACTAATATGTTTGCTTACCATTTTTACAGCGGTGCCATAATATTCCACAATTCGTTATCCAATAAACCAACAATCCAAAAGTCAAGTATCCAAAAAAGCAATACAATCCAAAACTATTAAACAAACAACAAAATACGAAGGGGGGAGAGAGAGAGACGTGCGTCCGCTCTCGATCACTCTCGATCTAACCCTAGGTAACATATATACTCCTCTATATAGGCCTATCCGTATCCAGCCCAACCGCCCCCACCCCCCCCCCCCCCCCCCCTCGCCTTGACTACCCCTAGCCATCCATAAAACATTATTATGCCCTCCACCTTCTCCCTTCCCGACCTCCCTTCCCAACAGTAGTCCCATTCTCTGTTCATATTGAATTAAACCCCCAAAACCAAGGAGGTAACCTATACTTCTTTATATCCCCTTATCCAGCTAACCCCCCCCCCCCCATCCCCCCCCCCCCATCCCCCCCCCCCCACCCCTTCCTTTCCCCCTCGGCTATATATAGCCATCCATAAAATATTTGTATGCCCACCTTATTGAAATAAGGAAAATTGTTATATTTTTGTATATAAAAGTAATATTCATAAAAAGGTAGGAGAAAAGAAAAAATATGAAATATCGCAATATTTTTAGCGGTGCCATAGAAATAATTTGTTGATGATATATAAAATTGTATAATATTTTTAAAATATGTGAAGATGAAATCAATAGAAAAGCAATTGGCAACAATAGTCAGATTTGACTGATTGCCACCAAACTAAACAACAACAACACCCCTTCTCCCCTGCCCATAGTTGTCCAATAGTAGTGCTGGAGTATATGTATGAAAAAACACAAGCGCAGTAGCAAACTGCGCACATATACGTCGTTTCGTTGTAGAGTTTCAGGATATAATCGTTTGTGTGTGTGTGGACGCCCTGTTCGCTATACGATGATTCTTAATACGAAGTTTCTTTATAGAGTTTCGGGATAAATTTGTTTTGTGTGTGGACACGCTGAACGTCATCGCAGATATATAAGAGAGGAAGTAATCTGTGAAATAGTCGTCTGCCCGGAGGATTTAAAGAAGAAACTAACAAAAACAGTAAGGTGAGTCATATTATTATCTGTATCCCACCCCAATCGATCCGTACTGCATGGATAATCATCAATGCATAAATTGTTATGTTGTGGTGGGGTTTTCATTAATGCAATCATTATAAACCCCTCACAAAAAGTTCCGCAATTCAAGTTTGAGCGTTCATATCTCTCCTATTATTGTATTACCGTTCATAAATTTGGTATCATTGGAAAGCTTGTTTTCACCCTTTTACATTGGTATGACATTTGTTATGGATATTTTATCATGGAATGTGCATAACATCCGAATATTTGGCAAAGTCAAAAGTGACATGTTGCAAATTGCATTGATATTGTCAATATGATTCATCATGTCATTTGGAGAATGAGGGATGTTTTGAATGATGTTGAGGCAATCATGCATGATATCAATGGCGTTTTATCATTTCCCTTGTAGAATGGAATGATTCTGTAGTGGTCAGGAATACAATTATGCATTTTTCTGTTGTTTGGACAATGAAAAGTGACGTTTGTACTGTACTTGTGGATTTTGTGTAAACTTGTGTAAAAGTCAAACATAATGATAATTTCTCAATCAGTCAATAAAACACATTACATCTTCCTAACAACATTCACAAACGTTAATGAACCACCTCAAATTCATAAAGACACATATCATTCTCCAAGGAAAATGATAAGTAGCCATTGTCATCCACGCATGACCGACTTAACATCATTTAGAACACTTTATTCTCCCAACAAAAGGAGACAATATCAATGCATTTTGCAACATTTCACTTTTGCCTTTGCCCCGTATTCGGATGTTATGCACATTCCATGATAACATATTCATAACAAATGTCATATCAATGTAAAGGGGAGAATACAAGCTTGCTAATAATACCAGATTCATGAACAGTAATAAAGTAATAGGAGAGATATGAAGGCTCAAACTTGAATTGCGGAACTGTTTGTGAGGGGTATCGTTTGAATTTCATGTAAGTACCATCAGTCAATTTATACAATTCATTTAAAGTAGTTCGTAACGTTGGCTGGGTATGAACATTACGATTTTATTATAATGTTAGGTCATCTCCATATTTAAAATAAGACAAAGGTATGTTCCCACATGCATCATTAAAAATAGTCATAAATAGTATCGTTTGTTTGTTTTGTATAGTGAAGTTTGTTTCATATTTATATCAAATTAATTTGTATTTTGAACATTGTAGTCGACCTTCAAGTAAACTAACAGTCCATTTAATCAAGCATAGTCTTATATTAATGTCCATTTTTTCTTAAAATAACATTATGATCCAACCAATCAAAGGTTTTTAAATTATGTACAAACAATAGAGGATTTTGTTTAGGTTTTCCGCAATGTTGATAAATACGGTTACAGTCCGTTATTCCGAAGGTTCGTTATTCCGAAGGTTCAGTTATTCCGAAGGTTCGTTATTCCGAAGGTTCGTTATTCCGAAGGTTCGTTATTCCGAAGGTTCGTTATTCCGAAGGTTCGTTATTCCGAAGGTTCATTATTCCGAAGGTTCGTTATTCCGAAGGTTCGTTGATCCGAAAATAAAATCGGGTTCGTTATTCCGAAGGTTCGTTATTCCGAAGGTTCGTTATTCCGAAGGTTCGTTGATCCGAAAATAAAATCGGGTTCGTTATTCCGAAAATTAAATCGGGCTTGTTATAATACTATAGTTTGTGTTTTGTTTATTTAATTTACAGCCTGCATTAAGCATACCCCTCCCCCTTTCCCTCCCTTGGCCAGACCAATCAAACATTTAAGTTTATTTTATCTCTTTATATGAAATTATAGCATTATAACAAACCCAAATTCATTTTCGGATTAACGAACCCGATTTCATTTTAGGAATAGCGAACCTTCGGAATAACGAACCCTCGGAATAACGGACCTTCGGAATAACGAACCTTCGGAATAACGAACCCGATTTCATTTTAGGAATAGCGAACCTTCGGAATAACGAACCTTCGGAATAACGAACCTTCGGAATAATGCAACAAATGTTCGGATTAACGAACCCTATTTCATTTTCGGATTAACGAACACTCAGGTATAGGAAATTTGCGTGTTCGGAATAACGAACCTTCGGAATAACGAACCTTCGGAATAACGAACCTTCGGAATAACGAACCGCACCCATAAATACAATGCAATAAATTTATTACATAATGGGTAGTCGAAAGACCCGATAAATTTCCATATTGTGGTGAATCAATATATTCAGAAATGTCTAGCAGTAGCCACTTTGTTATAAAAGACACTATACTGTTTGTGAATTGACATTTAAGAGCCATGGGCGTCACTCGGGGGAGGGATTCCACACCCTCCCCAATATTTGGGGTTTACAAATATAGATTACCATTCAAATGAAGGGACATTGCATCCTTTCACATATATACACCACATATTGAGAGTGCTGGACTGCCCAAATCCAGAATCTTCCGGGGAGGATTCTCCCTGGACCCCCATTAAAACCATTGTTATCGTATCCATACAATTCAAGTTGCATTACGAGCAGAGCGTGGCCCACCGTCTCAAACGTTTTCTTTAAATCCAGCGCTACAAATGCGGTTACCAGACCATTATCCATATTCATGATATTAGAGAAAAGGTCTTCAGTGAGGTTCAGTGCGGTTGCGGATGAATAATGATGGTTAAACCTAGATTGGCCACTATACAACAACGAATTTGGGGGAAGATATTCAGTGACCTGTTCATGCACAATCATTTTAATAATTTTTAAACAGGATAGGGAAGATGTTTTTTTTTTTTTTTTTTTTTAATTTAAACACGGCAATAAAAACTCGCTATCAGCCGTCAGGCTGTTTTTCAGCAAGTCCGTATATACATACAAAATACAGAAAACAAATTAAACTAAATACAATTTTTTACAGAAATACAAAATTAAACTTACATTAAGATACAATAAAGAAGCTTATTTAAAAAACAAAACAAAATTGCAGTACAATTAAATAATCATAAAAGACTAAAAGATCCCAAAAGTCGTGATTAATTACTGTTTGATGGGAAATGTGATTACTATTTAAACAAAATGGTTACAGTTCAAGGGGGAAAGAAATATATTTTACAAACAAAGATAATCTAGTTTCAAGTCTAATATTTTGTGGAAGGTTATTGAATAATTTCGATGCTAAATAAATCGTACTATTTTTACAAAAGTTTGTTTGGGGCTTTGGAAGTTGAATTGTACGTTGAGTGTTTCTAAGTCCATAATTAAATACCTTATAGTTAATTTCAAATGAAAGAGTGTCAGGCAATAAATTATTTAGGAGCTTAAAAAGAAGAATAACAAGGTCTCTCCTTACTTTAGCGCATAAGCATTCAACTTGAAACATTTGGAACAACCTCTATCTACTAAAGCGATAATCTACTTTAAGTACTATTCTCAGGGCTCTATTTTGAAGGGTCTGAAGTCTTTTTATTTGACAAGTATTAGGCTTCATCCATATTGTGCTACAGTATTCAAAGTGTGGTCGGACCATCATATTAAACAGTAACAATGCCGTGCTTTGATCAATGTATGGCCGCGCCCTTCTAAGGACATAAAAGTTACGAAGTACTTTCGTTTTTACATTATCACATTGTGGTTTCCATTGGAAGTTTGTATCAATTACAATACCAAGATATTTACATTGATCAACCTTAATCAAAGTGGAATTATCGATTTTTATATTAACATTTTCAAAACGTTTACGTCTGCAATGTGCACCTATCAGCATACATTTACATTTGTTGACATTTAACATGAGTTTGTTATGCAACAACCAATTATAGATAGATGATAAATCATCATTAATCATATTTTCTAGTTCTGCAGGAACATTGGATGCAAAATATATACAAGTGTCTTCGGCGTATAAAGATACTTTACAATGCTTCAATACACTGGGTAAATCATTCATGTATATAATAAACATAAGTGGCCCCAGAATACTTCCCTGAGGGACACCACAATGTACTTCTTTTTCTTTTGATTCATTTCCATTGATAACAGTTAACTGTTTTCTGAGTTTAAAATAATCTTTAAACCATCGTATCGCTTCATCCTGGAACCCACAAAACTCTAATATTTCAATCAATATATCATGGGGCAGCATATCGAATGCCTTTTCAAGATCTAAGGTCACCAAACCAACAACTTGCCCACCATCTATGGACTTACTAATATTTTCCGTCAAATTCAATAATGCTAGTTCGGATGAAAATTTTGGACGAAAGCCATATTGATTTTTAATTAACAAGCCATGTTCATTTAAATATCTATAGACTTGTTTAAAAACAATTTTTTCTAGAATTTTCGAAAGTACAGGTAGTACGGATATGGGCCTATAGTTCATAGGATTACTCGCATCACCTCCTTTAAAAAGGGGTGTTATTCGAGCGCGTTTCCATTCACTCGGTATTACACCTTCACTCAAAGATAGATTAATCAAATGCGTGAGCGAATCTATTATCAATGGAGACGAGTCCTTCAAAATACAAGATGGAATGGCATCAAGACCAGTAGCCTTATTGCGGGGTGTTTCATCAAGACACTTTTTAACTTCTTCAACAGGCACCTGACTAAATCTAAATGTGGAATTGACTTTAGACACATATTGTAAGGGATTATCTTTAAATTGTACAGTTTGTCCACGATTCGAGGCTATAATACAGAAGTGCTCATTTAAAGCATTTGCAATACTTTTCTGTTCATTATATTCAACTCCTTCAAAAACTATTCTTCTAATTACATTAACGCCTTTAGAGGTTGGAATCAATTCTCTTAAAACTTTCCATATCATTGTAGAATTACCAATATTTTCTTTTATACTTTCAATAATATATTTCCGTTTAGCTTTTCTTACATTCGACGTAACTTGATTTCGTATTTTTCTAAAATTTTCCCAACTAGAGTCAGTATTTGTTCGTTTAGCAGTCTTTTTAGCTTTATCCCTCTTACGAATTAGATCCAAAATTTCCCGTGTCATCCATGGTGATTTTCGATGTCGAATTCTTTTCTTTTTTACTGGTGCATGTTTATTCAAAACAAAACGAATTTTATTTACCCAAATTGCATATGCATTTTCTATAGAATCTTTATCTAAAACATCGTTCAGAGAAATTTGTCGAAGATCACTAACGAAAGACTCAATATCAATTTTCTTAATATTACGTGAAGTAATATAACAGTGATTTCCATCAAATCTCGGTTTACATTTACGCCATGAAAAAATCACCATGTCATGGTCACTTAAACTTAATGGAACAACATTGCATCGAGTAACATTGTCAACTGCTGAAGTATATACATGGTCAATTAGCGTTTGAGAGTGTTTTGAGACCCTCGTCGCTGTCTGTACACATTGTGTCAAACCATATTCATCTGCCACTATACACAGCCGATTAGTATTGTTTGATGGAGGGTTGTGTAATACATCACAATTTAAGTCACCAACCAAAACAAAATCACATAAATGGGTTTCAATGTCTTGCAAACTATTTTCTAATTTATCAAAAACATTTATACTCGAGTTCGGTGGTCTGTACCAGGACATTAATATAAAAGGTTTCTGTTTATACAAATTAACTTGAATACAAATAATTTCTAAATCGTGGTTCTGATATTCTGTAAGAATCTTGAAATCCACTGTGTTCCGTATATACATAATAACTCCACCTCAATTTCTGTTTCTATCGTTACGAACAATATTGTACCCATCAATACATATTTCATTATCTGACACAGAACCATCTAGGCGAGTCTCACACATCGTCAAAATATTTATTTTTGCTTCATCCAAGAGTAATCTTATCTCATCAATATTTTTCAACAACGAACAAACATTTAGATGAGCAATGCTTATACCGGATATTGATTTAAGTATCACTACACACAGCATCAACATTAATCTCTGAGTTAACCGAATTTTCCTTATCAATGTCAATATCATCAACGTGATCGTCTTCTTCTTCGAGAAACGGGAGTTCACTAAATAGACAATGAGAACATATCCAGTCCAAATCTGAATGATAAAAATCATTTTCTATTTTTGAGCATAATAAGTGTATCCATTTATGACATGAAACACATTTCACCGCATTTTGGTTCGATCGTTCGACAATCCAAAAACATCTTCGCTTTTTAATATAGGGATTACTACTGCAGTTTTCTATTTCTTCGCAATAAGGCCACTGGCAGACTGGTTAGAGACAAATTTATCAAATGTGTCAACGGTGAGACAATATAGGACATTGCCATTGTAATTATTTTAGCAGGTAAGTCATCCAAACCAGTGGCCTTATTTTCAGGAAAACTTTTCAGCACTCTTTCTTCAATCAAAACAGTCTCAAATTCAAATTTAGAATCTACACAATCTGAATTACAAACATCGTTTCATTTTCTTGCAACACTCACAGCATAGTTTTTACAAAACACTGGCCTTGTCATAAACATTATAAATCGTTTCACCATTAGATTTAACACAATGAATACGAGTGTTATTCCGTGTATTAGGGATTATACATCTAATTGTTTTAGCCAAATCGTAGCGCTATTACCCATAAGTTGTCTTTTATCTTGGAAGTGCACCTTTTAAGAATTTATCATGGCCGTGGATACACTATTTCTTAACAATTTATAACTTAGCTTAACTTAACTCATAAGCTAAGCTTTGCTTTTCTGTTTATCTCTTTCTTTTATTATGTTCTTTATTTCTTTTGTTATTCGTGGGACATTATTCTGTTTGACCCTCTTTGTATCCATTTGGGCATACTTATCAACAATCCTCTTAAACGTTGTTGTAAATGTACACTAAGATTCATCCACATCATTTCACTTATATAATGTACCTTATTCTATGATTCATTTATCAATTCTGCTTCAAAATTATCAACATCCATTTTTATCAACCCTAGTTCTGACGTTGCCCCATGAGGCTACAATCATGCAGTGATCAGTAAAGCCAATCTGAACTACATCATTAAAGCTGGCCTTTTCTACGTTATTCGTAATGATTAAATATTATGTTTGCTACCCGAACTGCAAGTAATTATAGTTGGTTTAAAGATTAATCGCTTTAAACAGTGACTTTCAAGCAGAACCGAAAGGCGATTAGTATTATATCTTGGGCGGGCGTTCATGATATCACAATTTAGTCACCCATCAACAAAACATCTAGGCCAGTTTATTCAATGTATTGTATCATTTGTTTACAATTTATCAAAAACTTCCAACGAAGAATTAGGTGGCCAATACCATATACAAACAAAAGAAGGGTTTTGCTTATGTGGATCAACCTATAGTGCGATCATTTCTAAATCATCACAACTTAAATAATTTCTCACTTCATATGTTATACAATTCCTCACGTATATAATATTGCTATAACTCCTCCACCGTGTCTATTTATTTACGTATCATGGAGAATCCGTCAATATCAACACAAGCATCTGAAATGGAGTAAATGAGGGAGGTCGTTACTTAGGTCTCATGATCTATGAAATTAACACAACTTAAACAATAAAACAAAATTGGTAGCTCTGTAAACATGCACGGTGTGCATATCCAGTGCTTCTGTGATAAATACAATTCCCGTGAAGCAGAAGAACATATAGAATGTGCCCATTGTTTTAAAGATATACACATAATAGCATTATGGTTACATTTTACAATTTTTTTACAAGAGATATATGGATTTTTAGTCATTTAAAAGTAAAAGAGACAAAGGTTTACCTAAAATGTGTACCCCACAGTCTGTCGAGATCGTTCAGGAATCTGACGGACACGACCGCATTTTTTTTTTTGGTCAGTGCACGGATTTTGCCATCAATCGTCCATGCTTTCGCGATCGATGGCCATGTGAATGTCTCTCTCATGATTTGTTGTCGAGCGGCTGTGAAATGTTCGCACAACTTTGTTTTTGCAGCATAGACGCTTTGTCGGACATTGTATCTCGCGAACTTGACGATGATGGGTCTTGGCTGTGGTCGAGCTTCGTCGTCCGTCGCACGTTTCTTCGTGAAGAGACGATGTCTTCGGTCGATGCAATCACATCGACCTCCCGCTTCGAGTTGAGGACCTGCAATGCGAGTTCGTTGGTGTCTTCTGCGTTCTGCTCTGCCACTCCGAAGATCGGCAGGGAATTTCTGCGGGAGTACTGGGCCTGCTCATCCTGGGCGTTCTCCATATTAACGAACTGCCTCTCTAGCTTCTGGGTTTTGTTTTCCAGCAAAAGCACATCCTTGTGTTAGACGTCGGAGTCAGGGTTGATGGCAGTGTGTAAGTCTTGAGAGACTTTCTCCATGATGGCGTCGGCTATCAGCGCAACTAGACGATTGAGGATCGGCTTAGAGCAGTTCTTGAAGTTGAATGTTTGGCTGGGATTTAAGCTCGATCTCGGTATTCTTGGTATTGTCCTGGTCGTCGCTGCTCGTCGAATGCTTGGGCGAGCAGCTGACTTTGAGTAAGCGGTTGGTTCAATTTATCTGCCGTCGATTCTCCCCCGCCTACTGTTACCAGACTTTCGTTTGGGTCCCTGTCACTTTCACCGTCAGAGTTTGTCTTTTCCTCAAAAATGTTCTCACCATGTTGCTATAATTCTTTCACAGACTGTTCTTTTTATAGCAACTTTTCAACAGGAAATATCACTTCAACTTCAACTGTCCAACTTAAGGGAAGATTATTTTAATAACGAGCGAAAAGCGGGAGCAAAAATATTCGTATATACTATTCGGTTTGGTTTGACATGTGTATAACTTCATTCTATGAATATTGGGTAATCTATTGACCACAATTACGAAGTCCGCCATCAGGTAATGGACAGACTTTATTTTTCTTTATTGTACTTTTTGATCGAGGAACAAAACTGAATGGTTTCAAAGTACAATTGTGATCACTTTTACCAAAAGGTGATAATAATGAAATTGGTGAAAACAATTTATTACAATTCATTTTATTCAAAATAGTATCATTTCTGGTTGGTAAATTAACAACTTGTTTAAATATATCATTAGTCAGCGCTGGTTGGATATTTTAATCATTCATATCACCAACAACAAATATACCAGCATCGTGGTGTTTAATCAAAATATCATCAATTGTTGAAATAATATTATCAAATATTAATATTCTTTGTTACACCGGAGTGAGTAGTATGTAACACAAATGCGCTTGCGAGCTTTTTCCAGATAAGTGTGGATTCGCTTCCATATTCCTTGATTGTGACTGATGACGTGCCTCGACGCAATCATAGACAGCCCCATAATTATCTAAATAAATATTTCTAACAAATCATTGTAGTCTCATCTAATTTTGTTTGCAATAACATTTATTGCCATGCATTATAAATTGTGAAAGGATGCAAAGTCATACCTTTTAAATAGCATTTGAGTAACCCCAAATTCAGTCGCAAAATCGTTCAATATTGGGACAAATTCTACAGCGGTGCGGTGCCCTTGTCGTCGTTCCTACGTTCCTACGGGCTTACGGCCAGTAAAATTCGTACGACTCATCGGACATTTTCAGTTCCGCGTTATAAGCTTCTGTAAGACATAGACATAGACATAGACATTAACCAGTTAAACCACTTTGCACCTGTGTACCCATTGGTGGTTGCTATTTGCAACCGGAGATATTATAATTGTTTCCGTTCATTATCCAGTCAATCCCTTGAGTTCTGCTTATAGGCATCAGGACAATATGCCGCTAGTATATTATAGTATATCATCATCCAAATTGCATTGTATTAGTGGTGACCGGTTATAATATTACTGAAATGGCAAACAGCCCTTCGTCCTCATTCCTAAGCAGAAATAGAGAAATTGACTGGATAATGAAAGGAAACAATTATAATATGTCTGGTGGCGAAGGCAACAATCAATGGGTATGCTGGTGCAAAATGATTTAGCTGCATGGTTACCGGTAGTATCGGTCTTTTTAGGCCGGACTCAAGTTGAGCCAATGATGAGAATTCGGGCCAATGGGTGATTTCAAGTATGGTGTTGGGGTTAGTGTTAGTGTTGAGGATGAAAAACTGCCTCTAATCTGAGCTAAACACCAGCTTCCAGATTAAGAGGAGGTCACGAACTTTCCGAAAACGATCATACCAAATCGCTACCAACCCTAATATCGATATCAGGATCGATAGTGTTAGTCAACACCAGACAAATATCACCAGAACCCCTTTAAAATGGTGACGAAAACTTTCATATGCTTACGAATTATAGAGCAAATCGTAATAAAGACTTACCACATATATGCATTAAATACCATAATTAGAAGAAAATATTCAAACCATTCACTTGATCGATACGATGTTAGTGGATATTACCTATTTTTCGTGGAATTCGTAACTAAACTCGCAAAAAATGTGCCTGACTCTCTTTAAAAAATTGAATGCCCGCCGCGCGCAGAGACACATCGCTAGCGCTAGCGGTTCGCATAGCCGACGATGAAGGCATAACTCGCAGTGGCAACACGGTACAAGTTCCGAGTGAATACCGATAGTACGTGACATGTTATATAGTCTGATTAAATCTGTCACGTGATCATTAGGGATTCTGTGGCGCAAGGTAACGTAATAAATTAATTGTTAGAAGTGGGTTCGAGTCCCCGATGTGGTAACTTTGTTTTTTTTTGCCATTATTTAAAACAAATCTCGTAGAGCTTTGAACTCAATTACAAGTTTTTATAAAATGTCAAAGATGTACAAACAATTGTCAGTGTATACATTACGTACAGGGTCCTCTAGAGGAGTGTGTGTTGGGGGGGGGACAAATAATCATCATGAATCACGATGTTTCAAATATAAACTGATGACAACAAGATTCTGATCTTTCTCATTCTCAACATCGAACTGAAAAGGTGTAAACTAAGTATTTTGAAAGTAGCAGTCATTCATAGGCTTTTTTTAAAACATGGGAGCTAGAACGTATAATTAGGCCTATTTAGAAAAACATTCTGGTTTCGAAAATAATTAGCTGCCTGAAAAGTGGGTAACAATTTTGCAAGAATCACAGGAATTAACCACCTCTGTAAGTATTGTACATGTGGCTCGACAAGGCTGGGGGCCATTATTCCCCCCCCCCCCCCCCCCCCACCTCCGAGATTTATTTTATTGCTCCAAACCGTAAAGCTCGGACCTACCGTTACTAAATCACGTTACGAAATCCCGAAAATCGCTCAATTTCGTGATGTGTGTACAAAACAACTGGCCAATATAAGTTTTCGTTCAAAATAGATACATCGTTGGTTTGGTCTGGTTTACATTTGTAGTGTTTGTTTTGGTGTTCAAAAAGTTAAATTATAGTTAGAAATGAAACAAAAGTATAAAAACAAAGAAATAATTATGTACATAAAATAATTCATTATAAAAACAATAAAACACATAAGGAAGAAACTGGCTATTCCAATTTGTTTTGATGAATTATTATTCTATTCCAAAATAATGGTCTAAATAATTTATGTAGTGAAAAATGTGAATTTCAGATTTATGGGTAAAAATATGAATTGTATGACATTATTTGCGTAAATTACTATAGATATTCAAATTAATACATTCATACAAAAATTAGATTTTCATTGCGTTTCAAAAAACTCACTTAAGTAAAATTTCACAAATTATCTAGGTTGATACCCTTTTTACATGCTTAGACAAACGAAAACACCACCATTTCAGTTCAGAATTGTGATTTTAATGCCCACCTAGCAACAGTAACACTAACACCAGCTCGATCTGTACTTGAAATGACTTTCATTTCGATCCCTATGGAAGTTGTTATCTCTATGGAGTTTTGCGTATACATGCTCAACACTAACACTACTGGGCAGATTAGCAGACGACGCTAAACACCAGCAACCACGTGGCACTGCCGGAAGTACGAGGTCAAACCTCTAACACCAACTCATTTCAAGTACGTGTTAAGGCTGCAGTTAGTGTTTAATAAACACTAACACTAGCTCAACACCATCTACGATAGTATATTGCCATATCAATAAACACCGCCTGTCGGAAACGGAAGTTTGTACAACGGTGAAATCAGAGGTCATCATGTTAACACTAAGTCATTTCAAGTATGGTGTTTAAGCCCGATTTAGTGTTTAATAAACACTAACACCAGGTTTAAACACCATACTTGAAATCACCCAATGAGAAGATTAGACCGTCGGGCGAGGGTAAAAATTCGTTACTTTTGTTTATAAATATATTTAAGTATGGAATCAATATCTCGTCAATCGCGAAACGTGCATATAAGTTCATAAAATGAAAAAAAGCATCGAAAAATATCGATTTACTTGTATACATTTTGTCCAATCACTGTGCGTCTCTCAAGTACGGATTACAGTGCATCAGAGTCATAGGCCAATCACAAGCTTTGTTTTATACCCTTTCTTCCTACTTGTTACTACGTCAGAAAGTTAATTTCTTTTCTATATTTACCCCTAGGTAAAACCGTATATACTACGAAACAAAAAACACAATAAGAACACGAAAGTGAAACGAGATTAAGTTTGAAAATACATGTATAGGTAAAGCTGAGCATCGTGGTACGGTTTATTCACATAACATCAAGGACGCCGTAACATTATGCGAGTGCATCGAAAATATGGAATCAGATAAAATCAAAGTCCTGTGTAAGCACACATGCTATCAAATGCCGAGGGACTGGGAAGGGAGGAGGTTGGAAGCGGGGTCGGATTTGATATAATGCGTCCCTCGCTCTGCCGGTCCTCCACCTCCCGTGCTGTGAGATTATGAAGGGCGATACGCCCGCGTTGCTGGCGGACGTAGCGCCCCCTGACCTGAAGCTGTGCAGACCAAAGCGTTCGATGTCTGGGACGAGGGGTTTGAGGGCTTCCAAAACAGTCTCGCGCGTCCTCGTATAGCTGAGGGCGTGCCGAGTGGGGATCAAGCCCCGCTTAGAAGAGGTGAGTCTGCGGACAAGAGGCAGCGAAGAATCGAACGGGTCGCCCAGCGCGTCGAAATACCTCTCTGCGACAGCCACGGGGCAGGTTGCTTAATGTGTCCGAGAAATCGTGACGTCGCGCCCCTGGCGGTACTGGTCGGTCTTGGAACTCGCGAGATGGACGACCATTCTGTCGGAGGAGACTACGCAGTCTTCCCGCCGTAGTGAGCTTATATCATCGAATCGTAGGAAGCCGGCGTAGCAGACGAAACAAACAAACGTGTGCGTAGGTCTGCCAGAGACGAATTGTCCCGACCGAGTGAGACAAGGAGCCTACCGAGGATGTCCGCCGTGACGGGTTCTTTCCGATTGACAGGAGAGGCATGCGTACGGTTGTACCCGTGGAGGGCACTCTTGACCATGGGGTCGTCAGTGGGGGAGGCTACGCCCACCGTGCTGTGCGCCCACTTGATTGCGGCGATCGCGGAGTCCGCTGCCGACTTTGCTCCACTGGAAGACGCCAGGTGTGAGATGTATAGGCATAGGTGAAACGGCTGCACTGGGAAGAGGATGATCTCTGCCGAGGAGCGGGCCCATAGCAGCCATCTCCCCCATGCCGAACGGTACTTGGAGGTTGTGGAGGACGCCTTTGACGAGACGAGGAGGGCTTGTAGGGTGCTCTGCGCCAGAGACCGGAGATATGGGCTAGAGATGGAATCCACCTTGCTTGTCCAGGTATCTGGAAGTCGGCTCGAAAACGAGCGAAAAGGGAAAAACAAAAACCGTTCATGTAATCGAAAACCGAGTTGCACACAACTCGAAGCTCACTGTACAACACAAATAGTACAGTTTAGCTCATTAAAACATTACAAATCTCCAAAGTCATTACAAAACTATACGACCAATACAGAGGCCGAAACGAACGGCGATATATCGCCGCGAACCAATGCAGACATATAAGCGAATACCATTACATACGTATTATGTACGTCCAAAACACGAAACAATAAAAGGAATATTCGACATTCGAACATAATTGGGGGGGGGGGGGGGGGGGGGGGGGGGCAAGGCGTTCAGCACCGTGCTAGCGTTGGGGCTTAGCATGCGGAGGCCACGAAAACCCCCCGGATCTGCTGGGGGAAACGTGGGTGCGTCCAAGGGTGCAAGAACGAGGGCGCACTCCCTGGCTCCTTGCGGGGGGGGGGGGGGGGGGGGGGGTTTAGTTAAAGTTAAAGTCTTTCCCGTACCAATGTTGGCACATAAGGCGGCGCCTATCTCCGTTTCGTTAGCCCTAGGCCACACGTCTACTAAATGTAGCGAAAGTTACAGAAGGGGGCTAGTCCTCTGGTAACTCGTGTGATTAACTTTCCCTTCTCCATTCTATAAATGCCGAGTGTCTGGCAGCAGCGGCTAGAAGGCAGAAGGTACCATTTTTAAAGTCTTTGGTATGACCCGGTCTGGGTTCGAACCCGGGACCTCCCGTGCATGAGGCGGACACTCTAACTGCTAAGCCACCATGCTCGGTGCGGGGGGGGGGGGGGGGTTATATGCTTATAACGCGGAAACGAAACGCGACATAAAAACTAGCGGATAGAGGCGGGGAGGGGACCCGTATGGATGCTTGAGCGAGAATGAGCTTATACGCGCAGCGCGCTCTATACCGAATTACCGAAGAATTCGCTCGTTACGTAATCACAATGCTTTCAATTCCAACGTAGGCCTTTATACAGGGTGGCCCAGAAACAACGGAACGGGGTGCTTGCTATAATGAAGACACATGATGCCCGTCATAGCAACTAGTAACGTTCAATGCGTGCGCCATTGTTAGTACCCTTTCTTCTCTATACACAGCTGAACGCACACTCACAATGGCGCACGGTTGATCGTTACTCGATGCAGTATGGCGGGCATCATGAGTCTTTAGTATGGCAAGTACCCCGTTCCGTTATTTGTGGGCCACCCTGTATAGGACACGATCATTTGCACACCATTCTTCCCGCCCTTCAGGGGGTCAGGGCGGATCCAGGTGGTGGGCCGGGGGGGGGGGGGGGGTGGAGAAGTCAGCAAATAAACGAAACAATTCTGCTGATTTTGTTTCTGGTTTGTCAGAAAATGTTGAAGTAAAAAGCCACCCCAAATAGAGATCCATCAAAGCAAATGTAAGATAATGCTGAGAACCTTTTGACCCCATCTTCAAAATGATCCTTCTACATCAAGCGCATCATTTACAGATCCACCTAACCAGACAGTGTACAAAACAACAGTTCCACTAGGAGATACACATGGGATCAACAGCGTGTGTTTTAGTGTGTCCACGGGCGTATGATCTCGGGGGATAGGGGGGGGGGGGGGGGTACTCAAGTATATTTGGTATACGGGGATGTGCCGCTGGGAAGGGTGACTTTTTCAAAAAATATCCTTAGACATGGGTCCCATTTTCATTAAAAAAAACCTTAGACATGGGTCCCTTTTTTCATTTATTCCTTTTCCCTCTTATCTTCCTCATTTTCTCCGCGATTTGTGGATTTGCCGCTGTGAGATTGCTAAAATTGGGGGCATACATAATATTTCACAACCTCGGATGTTTATATAGTACCCTTCATAACGCCATGTCATAAGTAATACAAACGAATATACCCATACAATTATATTGAAACAAATGGAAATTTGCGCTGTGAAATGGCTAAAATGTTCAAGCTCAGTCGCTCCGCTCGCTCTCATTCATGATATTTCACAACCTCGGGTGTTTATATACTCCGCAAAAAAAGAAACTGGACACTTGTAAAAAGTTAAAACATTTCATATTTATGTACGATAAATTGTAGATTATCATACATCAAATTAAAGGGAATTTAGTCCTCTGCATGCAGGGTATAAATTAAAGGTGCAATCGTTCATGCATTAACTGCCATGGTCAATTAACAATAGCAAGGTCTGTTTTCAAAAATAGCAAAAACAATGGAGGATCACACCATTCGACTGAAATTATCAGGATGATAGTGAGCGTTTCACTTAAAACAAGATGTGCGGGGCAAGTAAATTATGACATTATTTTACTTTATTGTTATGAACAACTGTGAAAATACAAATTTGTCAATAAAACAGGGCCAGGTTATGAGAGCATCATAATACTGGTCTGTATTAGAGGCATGACGCTTGTCTGTTTCTGTGTGTTCCCTGCAATTTTAACCATAGTTATCTAGAGAAATGTCATGTTAAAGACTGCCCAACTGTTTGACCAATGGTGACATCAGGTTTTGAAGATCTTTGTACTACGGTAGCATTCTTGAGAAGAATTTATACCATTTTTCATGCTGAAATAAGGGCACAAACTGTGGTTTCGACTAATAAACCTTTACCATGGAATTCCCCATTTTGTTACTTTTGGATGAAAATAAAACCTATAACGTTCACAATTTGTCTTCATTTATACTTTTTATTGAGATGAAGATAAAAAAGGTCACATTTGTATTAAACAATATGCCATGTCATGAAAATAGCGTTTTAGATTATGCTTATCAACATTTACATGGTTGAGTGGATGTTCCATTTTTGCTATTTTTGAAAACAGACCTTGCTGTGCTTTAGTTGACCGTGACAAGTCATGCATGAATGATTTCATCTGGATTGTATGCCAATATTGAAGAGGGCCATTTTATCTTTAATTTGATATACAATATCATATATTTTATCATAAATGAATATGAAATATTTGTTTTGATACAAGTGTCCAGTTTCTTTTTTTGCGGAGTATATATTACCCTTCATAACGCCATATCATAAGTAATAAAAACGAATATACCCATACAATAATACTGAAACAAATGGCAATTTTCCGATATGAAATTGTTAAAATTGTCAAGCTTGCACGTTCCACTCGCTCATTATTCAAATTTATGCAAATTACCTTACCATAAGTGGAGACTATTCTATCATTTGAAAATTTGAGAATTTCACCTCCGATATGCACCAGATAGCTCCATTCTAGTGTAAAAATTGCCAAAGTTCCCTGGTGTGGGAGGAGGAACACCCCCCTCCTAAACCCTCCCCCCGCCAGGTCGCTTCTCTCCCTCGCTCGGGCGCTTCGCGCCCTCAAAGTATAAACGTTCGCCCTCCCTAAGAAAATACCCTGGCGCCGCCCCTGTAGTATGGTACAGTTTACTAGTGAAGAATTTTATTTTAAAAATGCAAAATGATTGGCCATTGTTTTAGATTACAGCTAAAAAATGTAATATTTAAAGTTCGAAATCCTTAGACATTTTTCACAAAATATCCTTAGACATGGTTACCTATTTACAGCAAAAGGAACCTTGGATGTGGCTATGGGTTCGTAGGTCTCAGCCGCACACCCCGTCCGACATTAACTGATTACCCCCCCCCCCCCCCCCCCCAACCCCCCCCCCCCCACCCCCCCGGCGGGGGGGATATATCCCCCACTTTTTGATGCGGGGTGGCCTGTAAAAGACAAACAATCCCCACTTTTTTTAGAAGTTAAATCTTGTCAAAATCTTACAAAATGCATAATAACAATAATGATAAGGACAATTATGACCATACTTATACAGTGATATCTTAAACACCAATTTCCAAAATGTCTCCACGTGGGAGGGGACACACACCCTCCCCCAAGTATCTATAGACATGCACGGACGATGTAAGTGCATTTCTGGTGTGTGTGTAGGTTCGATTGTGTTTGTATAATATATAGCGGTCTGGGAGATGATTTCTTTAGTTTAGTATTATCAAATTTCCTTCCAAGGTATGCACCAGATTGCATTATTTCGAGTCCAAATTACCAAAAGCTCCCTATCGTGGGAGGGGGACACCCCTTCCAACACACTCCCCCCCCCCCCCCGGCCCCTGGGGCGCTTCGCTCCCACGCAGTTGTGCCACGCCCTCAATCCGTTGTCCGTACCGCTTTAAAATTACTTCCGACGGGTTAGAAAAATCCTGCCTACAGCATATTATGTTTCATATTTCATTTTTGTTCGGATTCATCATGTATCATGAATATAAATATATAGTTCACTTTTGCCCGAAATATTTTTACAGTTAATACCGAGTATAGTATAGATGGTGTGTAATTTGTAAATGATACATGATATTAACCTAATTCTACTTAAACTAAAGCATAGTAGGCCCCACCCTCCAACCACACACACACGGAACACACACACACGCACACACACACACACACACACACACGCGCGCGTGCTCACGCACACAAACATACACACATATCTCCTCTGCCTCTTCATTGCGCTAGGTCGTCTTGTTCCAATGTGCTGAGGGTGTGCTGACTTCCATTGCAAATTACCTCGAAAACCAATCTCAAACCGGATAATGATATAAAACAGAGATACCAATTCCTGGCTGTAATTTTCGACCATGCAACGCACGCATGCGTGGCAATGAGGTCAAGGCATTAATTCCCAGGGGAATTCACCGAGAGATGGCATTGTGGACACTGAAAAGGTAGCATACCAATGAAATCTAGCCGACTCGCGGCGAACTGGTGCGATTCACACAGATCTGAGGTCGCTATCAATTCGCACCAGTTCGCCGCGAATGCGCTCGAGGCCGATCTGGAAGTGCTCACTATGCGATCCTGCTTGCGAGTGCGCCCGACCGAAGCCGGAGGTCGCCAGATTTTTGAACATGTCAAAAACCCGGCGAGTGCAACCGACACCACCCTTGCGGACGCGAGTTACAGCGATCGGGTGCGGCCACTGGTGCCCACTTTGCGACTTACCCACAGATCTCAGGGGATCGCTCCTATTCGGGCAAGATCGCTCGAGATCGCTAGGCGCAGATCGCCTAATGGGCATTGGGCTTTAACCGCGCGCTTTATATACACGGCGTAACACGGCGTGTACGGCGTATACACGGTGTGTTTTAAGGATGTTTGTGATTGAAGAGTCTGTTTTGTTTGTTTGTTCACAATATAAAGACCTGTGTATTTGTTTTTACACATACGTGTATACCTTTCCTCAGATGTTTATCATACAGGCTCACAAGATTTAGAAGAGCTGTACTAATTTGTTTTCCTGCCACAGAAAAATAACAGACTTTAATATTCTGCTTCTAATGAATGTTTCTGATTGCTCAGGGATTTTTACTTCAGACCTCCTTTGTAAATATATAACTGGCAAGAATCCTTTTTATTCTACGAAGCTCGAATTGTTCCCCTATGGTTGTTTACAAGTTTTGGTCATAGGCAGATTGAGATTGAAGAATAATGACATGATTTCCAGCGCAAACATTTTGAACTTGTAGCATTATGCCAACACATGCAAGTTTGTGTTTTGTTATTGAGGCCAGTACATGAAATTAGCATTTCATATTGTCATTTTGTTCTTCAAGATAAATCTAACGGCTTGGTACGAACAGTCACGTCACGTTCACGACACGTCACGTGAAGGTTCAGTACCTTTTGTGAAACAGGTCACCAAAATCTACGAAGTGTTGGGTTACGTGACCCAACAGTTTGTAGATATACTATATGCAATTCATGAAAGCTCACGTAAATTGGCGCTTGCGTAAAACAAATTAATGTAAATTGTCGTTGAGAAGAGACTAATTCTCGGTAAATTTAATCGTGAACAAACCCGTCCTACCTATACTGTAAATACCAATTATAGGCGTACACAGGCCTGAGGGCAAGGGGATGGACACCCCCTACCCCCATCCCCACCCCCTTACATAATTCAAGAAATGTCTTGGTCTCGGCCTCGAAATTTGTGACCGGTCCTGGTCTCGTCCTCGGCTGCGGTCATTTTCTACGGACACCCCCTACCCACACTCCCCCCGCTTACTTCAATTTGTCTGACGAAATATCCCCCCCCCCTACACCCACCCCTTGAAAAAATCCTGGGTACGCCACTGCCTACAAGTAGCTAGTTCGAATGTCAAATACATTAATTGATTTATTTAATATTGATTGGTTGGTGTGATTGTTTCATTATAATGATTGACTGATTAATTGATAGATTGACTCGATTCAATAACCATAAATAAACACTATTAATCAAATCATTGTTTTATTACTTTTAAACTCATTGATCACTGCAACTCACTCACTCACTCACTCACTCACTTTCACAGGCATGCACATACAACGCCGTGAAGGGCCAGTACGCTCAGACGTCGAGCACGGGAACTTCAGGCGTATGCGAACTGAATTGTCCGCTGCGTGTAGCAATTCAGCTGGAAATCAACATTTGCCAAAATCCACGCACGACACGTCTTTAGAAATACTCCAATAACAAGACAAATAATGCAAGTGGTATGGTTGTACAATACCTAAATGACAGAACTGCATATTATCGTCTCAGATTACTCTGAATTATGCACGTACATATTATAAACATAATGATTGAAAAGATTTGATAAGGGGGTATCGGCATTTTCGTCGACATTTTTAAATCTCTTTGTGTGTGTATCTCTAGTCTTAGTAACAAGCGTTTGCAATTTAAAAAATCTTGATTAAACGCTCACGTCACGATTTGGTTAACGCGACACTTCGAGTTTTACCGGCATGGAAAACGACAAATTGTTGGGTCACTTTACCCTACACTTCGTAGATTTGGGTGACCTGTTTCACAAAAGGTACAGAACCGTTCACGTGACGTTAACGTGAACGTGACGTGACTGTTCGTACCAAGCCAATCTAGCTAACTTCCATGTTATAAAAAGAAATGAGACTATGATGCCCAGTCTTTCATGTATGTACGCTCTCATACTCTTGCCTCATATAGAAGTCATTCAAAATGGTGGTCATGCTGGTTCTAGGACTACTACCCCCTGGACAACCACCCCCCGGACAATTACCCCCCGGACAACTACCCCCCTAGGACAATTACCCCCCGGACAACTA
>JBAMJV010012856.1:0-68201 GCA_037951105.1 Echinarachnius parma
TCTTATTCATAATTCTATTCTTCTAAACGCAAGTTTGCGCAACCCCGTAGCTGCGCAACCCAGCCGTTATCACCTCTATATTATACCGCCACAATGATGATGAAGATTATGATTTTCATCGTTGTCGTTGTCGTCGTGGTCATCGTCATATCGTCAGCATATTAGTGGCATACCCAGGATTTTACAAGCTGACGGGGAAGGGGGAAAATTCTTTATTGACCTCCCCCATTCACCGACACCCCCCTAAAAAAAATCCTTACTGACCCCCCCCCCCCCCCCCCCACCCCACCATTCTAAAAATATCTTCACCGACCTCGATCCCCCCCTCACCGACACCCTCCTTAATTAAATCCTCACACCGACACTCCCCCTTCACCGACACCCCCTACAAAAAAATTCTCACTGATCGACCCCCCCTCCCCCCCCCCCCCCCCCCCCCCCCCCCCCCCACTCCAGCGATTAACATCATCGTCATCGTCGTGGTCATCGTCATCATCAGCATACCAGTGGCGTACCCACCGTACCTAGGATTTTTTAAGCGGACACGGTGGAGGGGGGGGGGGTATTTCATCGTTCAGAAGTATCTCGGACTCTGCTTTAAAAAATCGACATCCCCCCCCCCTTTCAATACAAATTGTCGGATACCCCCCTCAAAAATTCTTACCGACAGCTACCGCCTCGAAAAATCTTCGCTGTTACCCTTCCCTCGAAAATTTTTCACCGACCTCCCCCCCTTTACCGACACCCCCCTTAAATAAATCCTCACCGACACCCCTAAACAAAAAAATTCTCACTGACCCACCCCCCCCCCCCCCCCCCCCCCCGCCCCCACCCCTGCCCCGGCGATTAACATATATTGTCGTCATCGTCGTGGTCATCGTCATCATGGTCATGATCAGCATGCCGGTGGCATGCCCAGGAATTGTTACGCGGATTGGGGGGGAAGGGGGGGGGGTGGGGGGTGGTATTTCGTCATCCAGAAGTATCTCGGACTCTGATTTAAGTAAATCCTCACCGACACCCCTTTAAAAAAAATCCTCACTAACCCCCAAGCCCCCCCCCCCCCCCAAACCGTTCTAAAAATATCTTCACCGACCTCGATCCCCCCTTCACCGACACCCTCCTTAAATAAATCCTTCCGACACTCACCCTTCACCAACACCCCCTAAACAAATTATCACTGACCCCCATCCCCCCTCCCCTGCCCCCCGCTCCAGCGGATTAACATCGTCGTCATCGTCGTGGTCATCGTCATCATCAGCATACCAGTGGCGCACCCAGGATTTTTTAAGCGAACATGGGGGGTGGGGTATTTCATCGTCCAGAAGTATCTCGGACTCTGCTTTAAAAAATCGACATCCCCCCGCCCCCTTCAATACAAATTGTCGGATACCCCCCTCAAAAATTCTTACCGACACCTACCGCCTCAAAAAATCTTCGCTGTTACCCTTCCCTCGAAAATTTTTCACCGACCTCCCCCCTTAAATAAATCCTCACCGACACTCCCTACACCGACACCCCTAAAAAAAAAAATCCTCACTGACCCCCCCCCCCCCCACCCCCCACCCCTGCCCCGGCGATTGACATCGTCGTCATCGTCGTGGTCATCGTCATCATGGTCATCATCAGCATGCCGGTGGATTTTTTACGCGGACGGGGGGGGGGGGTGGGGTGGTATTTCGTCATCCAGAAGTATCTCGGACTCTGCTTTAAATAAATCCTCACCGAAACGCCTTTAAAAAAGTTCTCACTGACCCCTACCCCACCGTTTAAAAATATCTTCACCTACCTCGATCCCCCCCTTCACCGACACCCTCCTTAAATAAATCCTCACTGACACTCCCCCTTCACCGACACCCCCCTAAAAAAAAAATCCTCACTGACCCCCCCCCCCCCCCCCTACCCCCACCCCGGCGATTAACATCATTGTGTGTCGTCGCTGTCATCACACCTCCGCCCTCAAAAACAATTTGACAGATATCCTCTTCGAAATATTCTTACCGACACCCCTCGAAAAATCTTCACTGTCACGAAGATATATCAAGGGGGTTGGTGTCGGTAAGAAAAGGGGGGGGGGGTGAAGATTATTTAAAGCAGATTCCGAGATACTGGATGACGAAATACCCCCCCTCCCCCCACGTCCGCTTGAAAAATCATCGGTTTGCCACCGGTATGCTGATGATGACCGTGTCGATGTGGGGGGGGGGGGGGGAGGGGGGGGGGGGGTCAGTGAGGATTTTTGTTATGGGGTATCGGTGTCAGGGTGTCAGTGAGGATTTTTTTCAGGGGGGTGTCAGTGAAGGGGGAGTGTCTGTGAGGATTTATTTAAGGGGGGTGTGGGTGAAGGGGTATGCCACTGATATGCTGACGATATGACGATGACCACGACGACAACGACAACGATGAAAATCATAATCTTCATCATCATTGTGGCGGTATATAGAGGTGATAACAGCTGGGTTGCGCAGCTACGGGGTTGCGCAAACTTGCGTTTAGAAGAATAGAATTATGAATAAGAGTAACTATACCTTCACTTGTAAACTAAGTAATAAAATATTAAAATTTAAAGCCACTTAAATATGATCAAGCAAGGAACACAAACATACTTTAAACCAAATGTTGAGAATCGGGATGCAAGAGAAGCTAAAACTAAGTGGGTACAACTAAAACATTTGAAATGTAGCGCAGATCGGAATTTTATCAGATTTATCAGTCTTGATCACACTAGATCACCCTTCTCTCTCTTCGTTAGTTTGATTCATTAATTCATCTCGATATTGCATGCAACAAATTGAAAGTAACCACGAAGTCACGCAGATCACCGCACAGGCACCAGACACAATTGTGAGTACGTAGGACAGTGTAACTCTTCCTGCGACCGGGCGACGGGCGCTAGATTTGTTCGTTTCGGTTTCATGAAAACACACTTCAAAATATCGATTTAGAGGTATATATAATGCTCATTAAACTCCCATGGTGGTACTAAGAATGTTAAGTTCATGAGTCTCTCAATTCTTTAAATTTAAACCGGAACAAAAGCTGAAATGTGCCTAAATGAACACGCGTCACCAGTATATGTATATAAAGAAAACTCGAGAACACGCAATTCCGTTATTTATAAATAAGGGTTTTGCGACAGATCCATTTATTTATAAATAATTGGAAATGCGTCTTCACGCGTTTGCTTTATATACATAATTGTGACGTGTGTTCATTATATAATATATAATGATTTTGCACTAAACCAGAATGATTATTTATAAATAATGAAAAAGGGGAATTGCAATTATATTTATTTATAAATAATAGCAATGTGAATTGGAATTATTTATAAATAATGAAGTTTCTAATTGCAATTATTTATAAACAATAGCAATGTGAATTTGAATTATTTATAAATAATGAAGTTCGAATTGCAATTATTTATAAATAATGAAAATATAAAACGTAATTATTTATAAATAATAGTCATTATATTAATATATTTTTTCATTATATGTAAATAAAAAAGATGAGTTTTATGATTATTTATAAGTAATGCAAATTATATATAAATAATACAAATGTAGATTGCAATTATTTATAAATAATGGAGTATGAATTATAATTATATATAAACAATTACAGTTGTATACAAATTATTTACAAATAAATTGATACATTTACTTACATTATATGTAAATAATAGTTATTATATATTAAATAACGATTATATAACATATAATAAGTGTATATAATAAATTTACAAAGGGCGCCCCATACGGGACAAGCATGCATGATGTGGATTTGGTGTTGGGGAAGAGTGCATGTATGGGTGCATGTGTGTGTGTGTGTGTGTGTGTGTGTGTGTGTGTGTGTGTGTGTGTGCGTGTGTGCGTGTGTGTGTGTGTGCGCGTGTGTGTGTTGTGTGTGTTTGTGTGTGAATGATCACAGGGGGAGGAGTGCCCTAGTATGGGAATTTCTGGATGGGACTGAGCTTGAGTTAAGTTTAATTATGCACATTGCTACTCTTCTTCTGTCCCTTAAGCTTTTCTTTCTCTCTCCCTCTCTCCCTCTAAACAATTGTAAGTGATGTTTATTCGTACTGTATGATTTGTATGTTATGTATAATTGTGATATTTGTATTATTGATTTTGACTTCTGCACATATTTGTTTAATGTCCGGCAACAAATTTTATGTTATTGTATTTTAACGTGACAATAAATTATCTATATCTATATCTATATTTACCTTTAAGCAATGGTAACTCTTGATATCAAGAAAATGAAATCAATGTTCAAACGGCTAGCCATGCCTCGCCAACGAATTCAGAATCAAACAAGCGTGAATTCCTCGTTATTGTATTCCTTGACAATGGGTGGAAATAGGGGCCAAGCTATGACCCCAAGGAGGCCAATGGAATTAGGCTGACTCACTGCGTACTGATGTGATTCCAAGGTCGCTAGGCCTATGCGATCTTGTCCGAATAGGAGCGATCCCCTGAGATCTGTGTTAAGTCGCAAAGTGGGCACCAATGGCCGCACCAGATCGCAGCAGATCGCCGCCCATGCGATCGAGACCGACCTGGTCGCCAGATTTTTGAACATGTCAAAACCCCGGCGACCGCAACCGACACCACCCTTTCGGACGCGAGTTACATCGATCTGGTGCGGCCATTGGTGCCCACTTGGTGACTTAACCACAGATCTCAGGGGATCGTTCCTATTCGGGCAAGATCGCTCTAGATCGCTAGGCCCAGATCGTTAAGTGGGCACTAGGCTTTAAACTTAGAAAATGTTGAGAAATTACTGAACAGTAGTTGATCTGTTCAATGTATTGAATATGAGGCAGTTCCTCTGCCCATATAAATTGAAGTTTGCAACCATGGTAACGGAAAGAATCGAAAAAAACCTGTCCCATGGTTATATTGTTAATACGAATACATTAATGTATGAAAGAACCGCTGAAGTTCCAAGCAGGTTTGTTCGGATTTTGACAATGTTCCCAGATCCCTTTAAAAACTCCTTTAATCGTGCATTTCTGTCAGGTACCTCACTTAACCCGCGACATGCCAAATGCAAGTGCAAGTATACCCATTCGACCGAGGGTCTGAGTAGTTGTACGTATAATGCACAACATATCAAACGCTTGTATTACATGAGTATTGTAAAGGGTTAAGCATGTTATCTTTTCCTTTCATGTGAAAACTAAGAATAACAAGACGACTACACATAATGCCTGAATCGCACAAAATCACTCAGACAGATATCCACCAGTGGCCATATTCATAAAAGCCCGATAGCCTATCTGTCAGCTAGGCCTTATCTCATTGCCGCTTGGGTGATCACCTTTGTTTTCACAAACCAGTGCACAACACACACGTGCATGGGTATGTCTTTAGTAATGTGTGTAGATTTTGCACGCTGTCTATGCCCTTACCATATCGACCAATCAACGAGCGTCTAAGCCCTGTAATACAATAGCAATCTTCGTAGCGGGTTGCTAAATCGTAATTCAAGAAGCACTGCTAACCATACCGATAACAAGCTAACAACTCGGATGATCTAATGTATTCATCGTGGCTGTCATGGTAACATTCCATCTGTTGCATGTTTGTTTGACATCGCATAAAAGCGCAGTTTACTCGAACGTGTGAATGAACGAATTGTTCCTTATTGTTCCAATCATAAAAGCGTCTTATTGAGTTTGTTATGTGTTCTACAACGTGATACAGTAAGGGGGGGGGGGGTAGTAGAACATAATTGTCTTATCTGGGGTAAACGGGGGGGGGGGGGGGGGGCGGGGAGGGCGTTAACTTGTGTCCAAAACAAAAAGCTTGATATAATTCCTAAATGTAAGGGTGTTACTGTAGATATGAGCGTGAATAGGAATGATGTTTTTTTTTCGGGGGGGGGGGGGGGGGGAAGAGATCACGCGTAAGCACATGTTTTCATAACCACCCTAATGAAGTAAAACCAAATACATCTCCCTCCTCATTACGATCAAGCTCCGCCACGCTTATAATATGATAACATGACAAGGGAAACTATTCAATTGCAGTGAAAACAGAAACGAAATTGCTTATAGTAGATAGATTAATCAAAACAGAATTGAAATCACATACAATCATTCCGAACTGCAAAAGTAAGTTTATATGTCACAACAAGGACAAATAAAGGCAAATTACTCTCCAGATAAAAACATGTAATTTAAGCTGATAAAAGATGTTATTACTGAAGTACAAGGATGCTAGGACAAACACGGAAAAGTATGTTACTTGGGGAATTATTTTGAACTAACATCACGCTATCATAAAAACACTCTAATATCCCTTATTCGAATATTCTCCTTGCCATGTTCACGATCGCGCCACACGCATATACACACAAAAACCGGGCAGATTGTTACTTGCTAGCAATTTAGAGGTACATCAGAGTACCTCTAAATTTTTGGTCCAGTTTCGCTAAAATTTGTCCTATCTGGCTTTGGTGAATAAGAAAAAATTAGCTGGGTGTTAGGTCGTCATTCAACTTCACGCCTTTGTTGTAAGTCCAACAAAGCTCTATTCAGAACGTCCCGCATAAATAGATTTCAATGCATTTACTCGGCACCGCAGATCTATTGTTGTAATTGTTCGCATTTCGACTAACAATGTCGTGTAATACCAAATGATTGTGGAATTTAGACAGATGGGTTGTCAAGCTAGGCCAGGCCTTGACTACGATAGTGAATTTAGCCTATCGGCCTTTTGTGAATACCAGTTAAGCCTAGCGGACATCGAAATCGTAATTTGATCAACCAACTAGCTTATCGGGGTTTTATGAATATGGCCACTGGCAAACAAACTGTTATTTAGTAATGGAGAAAAGAAGTTCAACG
The DNA here is from genome assembly GCA_037951105.1 of Echinarachnius parma. Taxonomy (NCBI): domain Eukaryota; kingdom Metazoa; phylum Echinodermata; class Echinoidea; order Clypeasteroida; family Echinarachniidae; genus Echinarachnius; species Echinarachnius parma. The sequence continues at coordinate 6,860 of JBAMJV010012856.1, forward strand.
TGCATTGATTCTGTATTGCATTAGTAAGGTGATTCGAAAATATTTGTATAGTTATTGTTGTTTTGTTCGTGTTACCATAGAGTCGCCTACGGTAATTTTGATAACTGAATAGGTTATAAACACGACTAAACACGACCAATGAAGAATACAGATTTATAAAACAAAATTGATAAGTATTTCATATATGTTATGCTTCTCTCCAATGGAACATTTAAGTATTACGTACAGGTATATTGTGAAGTAAAGCACCTTCTAGAATCGCAGAGGGCAGACACTCATAATATAAGTGCAGGCTATATGAGAGGAAATAGAGATGAAAAATAAAACAACAATAACATATTAAGAGTGTTTGAACATTTGCTTTATGTCAACTTTCATGCAAAATATCAATATCTAATCCCCCATCCCTCAAAAAATAGAAGAAAACAATTCAGGGCTAAAGTGATATATAGTGTTTATAACAGAACGTGTTATTACTGACCAATGTATAATGATAAAATATAATGATGATATATGGGTGTAATAAAAATCGCACTATAGTTGAACATGTCATATGCAGGCAACATCTAGTTAGTTATGCATTACACGTGCATTATTTTAATTTGATAAACTTGTTTCAAAAACAATATTATAACGTACTCTCATTGATTCCTTTTTTATTGTCAATTTAAAAAAAAGTGGGTTCGAATCTGAGACCTTCTTCCCAATGCACCCATAGATAAAGCAATATATCCCATTCATTGCTGCATTCATTTTCAAGGAGTAAACAACAATTTGGTTGGATTCATCCCTTACAAAAGACTTGGTCAATGAGGGCACCGACACAAAAGGTGACCTCGACCGCGGACAGTCATGTCTATTTTTCTGTTACAGCCAGTATTATGTAACCAAACTTCGACAGATGAATTTGACAATGTTCCTTTACAAGTTCTGGAATTTCGACCTGATTCCATTCATAAGCAACCGAGTTATTACGGATTAAAAACAACAGGTTTTTTGTAACACTACTTTTTTTTAAATTGACAATAGCAACCCTTTCTCTAGTTGAAATCTGATAAAACTTGGCACAGAAAATTTGACAGTATCCCTTTACATTGTCTGAAGTTTTAATTTAATTCCATTCATAAGCGACTGAGTTATTACGGATTAAAAACATAACAGTTATTTTGTTACACCTAGTACTATAAACATTGATCTAGGTAGGCCTATCTATGTCTATGAATACACAGGTACAATTATTACAAGTCTTATAGTTCATTTCTGGCAGTCTCAAAGTTAGTGCATTCCCCTTTGAGAGGGGAGTGAGTTACAATATATGCCGGTTTGCCGATAGACGGCGACAAACGAGTTGTATTTAAAACGAGTTCATATGCAATCACCGATAAAATTGTGAGTTATACGTGATAAGGCCGTTAGAAGGCGACACACCATATTAATCCATGTTACTCGACGAGCAGTCTATAACGTTGGTTGCAATTTTAATGTGAATGATAATGAATAGTGATGATGAATACTGAATACAAATGTTAAAGGAATAGTTGAGTTCTGGTAAGGAGAGTACAGTTTTGGTGAAACTGAATTTTAATAACCAAAACCTGCATCATTACATTACAAACTAATAGAAAGGAACACAAAATTACAAATGACGTAGTAAAGATCATGTTATCATTGACAGTATCCCTTTACATTGTCTGAAGTTTTAATTTAATTCCATTCATAAGCGACGTGGATGTGGTGTGGCAAGATTGGTAGAGCGCGCGCTTTCCGATCATGAGATCCCGGGTTCGAACCCTGCCCACTGCCTTTGTCCTTCGGCAAGACAATTTATCCACAATTGCTGCTCTCTACCCAGGTGTATAAATGGGGACCCGGTAGGAGGTTAAAGCCTTATGTGAACGATCTTCTTGAGCCCATGAGCGCTTGGAAGGAATGCTCCCCAGGGAGTGGAGATGGTGCACACAATGTGTGCTGGTTTGCATTGTATCCTATGACCGGGGGTAATATTATCATTGTAAAGCGCTTAGAGATGATTATCAATCATATTAGGCGCTACATAAATCGAAACATTATTATTATTATCATTAAAAAAGAGCCGTTAAAACATAAGAGGGCGCTCTCTAAATACTCATCGGTTTCAACCATTTTCAATAAAATATTGTGCATGTGATGCTTTGTTTAAATAGTGATTAGATAGAGAAATAACCAACAACTATTTAAATACCTATTTTGTAACTTTTTGAAAAGAGGAAGCATTTTTTGGAATTTGTAACGGCTGGTTCAAAATTCTCTAATAAACCCGGGGCCCCAGGTTTATTACAAATTGTTATATTTATGAATATTTCAGCCGTCTCTGAACCGATTTTTATCAAACAAAGATGATTTTATTATTTAAATATTATGCTCTTTCAAATTTTACACTCAGTTTTTCATTACCTCACAACAACAAAAAAGTAGTCTAGCGCCCTCTCTACCAAAACTCAACTATCCCTTTAACTTTGTTAATACCAACTTTACGTGCTTGATTGAACAATCAAAGCGATTGACAATGTGTTAACTTGCTATTGTTTAGGGGCAAAGCAGATGCATTCCCCGTTGAGTCAGTGAGGCCCGGGTATTTTCTGGACCAGTCCCAAATTGGTAACGACGTCTTTTAATTCACAGGTACTTGATGACGAGAATGGACAACCCACATCCTAAGTAACCTACTAAGTAACGTTGTCTAAATCCTCCAAACTTACATGAAGCTTTGTGGTTTTATCATACCTTGTTATATTTATATTAACAATAAAAGCGCGGAAAAGGTTTCGTTTTTTCACATTTCCATTTCGTGAAATAAGTACGATTGACATGTTCAGATGTAAGGTTGTGTACGAGATAATTTAACGCGTATACAAAGTAATCACTTTGCATTATTGTTAATTTCTTTGCTAATTAAAGGGACTTAGTAACATTGTCCAAATCCTCAACATAAAATTTTAATTCTAGGGATTCCCTTATACCTTGTGGTATTCGTGTTAACAATATAATCATGGGACAGGTTTCGGTTTTTCAAATTTCCCTTTCGTTACAAAGATATGTATGATTGAAGTATTCAGATAAGAAAAACTCCGGGCGAGTTTTTCTTCCGTGTACAAAGTGAGTGCAGTGAGTTACTGAATATCACTTTGCATTTTTGCTCATTACTTGGCCATACAATGTCCATTTGACTTGAAATTTCCACACAATACCCTGTGGACATATGAGATAACAACAATATACATTGCATCAACCATTCATCACATGTCAACAAAGTTACTAAATCCCTTTAACATGAAATTTTCACATATTACTGTGAGGACATAATTATCATATCATATCACACCACTACACATAATATTAATCACTCATCACATGTTTCACTTGTCAACAAAGCTACCACATCGCTTTAACGGAAAAAACGACAAAACAAACCAACAAACAAAACGCACTCTTACACAAAGATACATACAACAGCCGAACCATGACGTGATCAAGGGTCGTTATTAAGCTTTAAGTAGCCCCAAAGTTAGTTCTACAGGAATTGGTATTTGTTGCATACAAGAGATGAATATTGTGGGTGTTTGTTTGCTTTCTTTCTGTAAAAAAAAAACGTTGTGCAAAGCAGTCGAATTTGCACTCCAAGTTTCGCATTGCCTCCAGCAGGTACGAAAATATACCATTGTACTATGAAACTATGAAAAGAAAAATAATATCAATGCAGCATCTCCATGCTGCAACGAACACGAAAGGGAAATATTTGTTTGCATATCCATTTCCCCGTCAATGTTGGTAACGTGGAACTTGGGACAAATTTGCATGTTTACGTCACCTATCGCTGTTTTGATTAGCTGATTCGTTGGGTGTTCTTTGAATAAAATATCTCTCCGTTTGTGAACCCATTGGTGTCCATGTGGTTCTGGCATACCACACGTTGTCAATAAATTGCACTACGAGAGTTAAGCGGGTTAATACTGATCGAGCAATGCTGTGGTGATACATACGGTGGTGTGATCTTTATGCGGCCCATAAAGCGCCTTGAACAACAGTATATTGTGAACTTTGTATAACTTGGGACAAACTTACGTGAAAACATCATCTACCGCTGATCTGATTGGATGCTTCATTGGGTCGTATTTGCATATCAAATCCACTCGTTCGTAGTTGTCATTTTGAACTCATTAAACGCCTTTCGTTTTGATAAAACACACGTTGTCAATAGAGTGCTCTTTTGAGATATTGAGGGACCAGTGCTCAAAGGGTTAATACTGATCGAGCATTGCTGTGATGATATATTCAGGGCGTGATATCTAGGCGCTCCAAAAAGCGCGAGGAACTATATTTTCAAGCTTGCGTAGAAATTAAATATAGGTGCGCTGTGTGAGGGATTGTGGTTCAGTTCTCTGGTTAAGTTAGGGGGCGTGAATCACTCAAACAGAGAGGGACCCACATGTATCGTATTTAAACGTTGTGATTACATTGGAAGATGATTGCGCCTTGTTAGATAGATAGATAGATAGATAATTGGTTTTATTCAATTTAAAAATACATAAAAACGCGTCAATAGTCACATGACTAAACATGAGGCGCTAACAAAAGAAATACGTAGGCTACATAATTAGAAACATAATCATATAATAATATATTCAATTTAAATAATAAATTCAACAACGTATCAAACAGAAGATAATATGTATACTAATAATACTTAATAATAATACTACACGCAGGGGTACCCTAACAAGCACATGCACATCCGATCACACACACACTCACGCCAATAGCATGCACAAGTACACTCATCTCGAAGCAATCTTCCGATCAGCGAAACAAACCCAAGTACACTCATCTCGAAGCAATCATCCGATCAGCGAAACAAACACAGACAAATCCCACTCATCGCTCATGCAACTCCACACGCACACACACACATGATACAAAATTCACGCCAACGCACATGCACAAACACCCCAAAACAACCATCCGATCAGTGAAACAAACCAAGACAAATCCCACCCATCGCTCATGCACCTACAAAACAAACCATGGTACACATGCATATTGCGAATTAGCACACACATCTATAACCATCGATCATACACACGTACCGCATTACACAAAAAACACATCAATGTACAAACACAAAAAGTACACAGTTAAAAACAGGCGCAATGCACATCATTGAAAACGCAACCAAAACACGCGCATGCAAAACACGACATACAAGTACATCCCAATAATGAATAAGACGCACAATAGCTCATGCGGGAACATTACAACACCACACACACATACATTCCCGGATACACACATTCAAAATCACTCATTAATGTTCCCCACGCAATGTAAAAGTACAAACTATCGGGAGTATGACTGTGTTAAACTATTGCATAAACCCAGTCAAATTGCACATTAAACATATAACGTAAAATACAGTGCTGATGTTTATAAAAACAAATTATAATATGTTCGGGGTTATACTTCTTAATGTTCCTAAAAATTCGGAAAGTGATAATAATGGACAGTGTTTCCTTATGTTGACTTCTTCAGTAAATGAATAATATAATGGTTAATAACGTTCAATTACGGGACACTTGCACTTGGACGTGATTTTTAAGGCCGTTATGTTTCTTGGGCCATTTTGAAATCCGTGTACTGGGCGATTCTTCTATTTCGTTGTGATGTTAACATTCATTTTGCTAAATAAAATTATTGTTACACAGTGCAATCATGAACTCAAACATTTCACACATTGGAAATTGAATGAACAGACAAGTTCGCTATCCAAAAAGTTTACTCATTAATGCATTCTTTGGAAAGTGAGCTGTGCTAGCAGGCCTTGGGTTCGAGTCCTTTTTGGATAGATAGCTGGACTAACAGTCAGTAGGCCACGGGGTCGAGTCCGCTTGGATAGAGAGTTGGGCTAACGCTTCGAGGGCCTTGAGCTCGAGTCCCGGTAACATCAGACTTGGTAAATATTAAATTGAGGTTATTTTACATTCTAATGTAGTATCATTTTGATTCCAGTGATTATTTAATACATCGGTTATATTGCCTTTGATAGGTCATGTTTTTGTTACATTTATATGCAAATATGAATACCAAATGTGTGCAATAAAAATCTAATATTTACTAATGAGCGTTTATCGTAAAATATCCGTGATAATGCATAATTCATTAGGCATGTACATTATGATTATTTAGAAGCAAGACAAATCTACATCGATACATTTAATGTAATCTAAAAACGTAATACAGGTTGTGGTGCCCATACCACAAATGAAGAGCTTAGTTCCAAAGGCGCTACATACAATTTGAGATAATGACTTTACATTAACAAGCTATATACGTATTAATTAATAAACCAAAAGTTAAAGACAAATTACACAATCAAAATGAAAACAAAATGAACATTGCAATTTTCATATTCCAATTAGTCTTCGAATTATTTGACGTTTATACTAATTGTACCATTTGAGTATTGATGACATGTAACTTGTAGTATTAATTGGAATCTTACACGTTGTCGGATCTAAACTTCACTTTGAACCAAGTTCTATACTACTCATTTCACATATTGCCATTTGTATCATTAACATGAATGTAGAAAAGGAAAACAAAAAATGAATTATTTTGCGGTAAGATTTGATTTGATAATGATTAACAGTATGTGTAAGCAATTATAAACATAAGCAAAATAAGCTAAATAAATTAGGCTGTTAAAGTTGTATGTACTTGTTAAATATTTCAAAAATAAAAATATAAAGGTCGACTCCAAAGTTCTCAATTGTTCGTTAGGCTCCTCGTATTATTATTGTATCGACCAAGTACCGCCGTGGGGGTGAGGTTGTGGTGTAGTTGTCACGTGAGAGCAAACCGTTTCCAGAACATCATTGATAGAGAAAGGTTTCTTCATGACTTGTGTAAATTGTTCATCGCCTCTTGTGTATAACAAGACAAGAAATGAGTGCATCTTAAGTCAATGCATGTTTTTGGAGTACATGTACCTTTTTAATGACATTATTTCGAAGAAATATGTTATTATTTCTCACATTATTTCATAAACCAAGTGTCAACAATTTTTCTAAATCTAAAACGATAATATGTTACTTGATATCACAAATATATGTTCTTGTGTTCGTACTCATTCTAGACTAATCAATGCAAATTGACACATTATATATCGTTGCAATATAGTTCACTTTATTTCGATGGCGTATATAGAACATGCATAATCACGAGAATCATCATCTCGAAGTAGAATCAGAATGAGAATTGGATCGAGTGCAACTCGTCAGAACTCCAAAACTGGAAAGATCTCTAGTTATGACAAAGACCAGACACAGAATCACTTCTAGAATGAGAATGACCTTCGTTACTCTACAACACAAGCATTAAAACAATATTGTATTAGTAGCGAGTATAATTAGCTAAATATACATTTATGTATTTCTTTGCCTTTGTATAATGATTATTGTAATTAAGTATTGTATATATATATATAGTATGTATATAATTATATTAATTATCTCCTTTTTTTATACAAATTCAATTTATGTATATAGTGTAAATAAGTTAGTTTATATACCTATAGTTAAACGTATTTAGTTTTTTCTGCAAATCACTATTTTCGGGACTAACCTCGATTAGCACTATGCTATTTTGTTAGTCCCATTTGTCAATTCTTTTTACAGTATTGTTAATTTAAGATATTTGATCAATATAATTATGTAATATGACTATAATTGTAAACATTGTAAATATTGTTGACAATAAATTTCATTTCATTTCATTTCATTTCATTTCATTTCATTTCATATATCTAGCATCCATCATAATCTACTCAGTAGATGGGGGTAAAAGGGGGCGTGAATATCAAGGGGCAAACACAAAGGGGTATCAACAGTTAGGGGGTGTGGCTTCATTTAAACAAAGCGAACAAAACAACATAATATGAGAACAGTACTAACACTACTAACTAGGAGTATATATATATATATATATATACATGTACATGTATCTCTTCTATAATGATTTACATCAAAAAACACAACAGGCTAACGATTCATAATTCGCCTAACTACATGACAGAATAACGTGCTGAATAAGCCAAATAAAACCAAACCAACTGGCTCCATTTGAAATCTGTCTTGCCAAACTAAACCATGCACTTAATTGATACTAACAAACAAAAGTAATTGACTAACAAACAGAAAGGCAAACAACCTCCTCAAAATCAAAAGGACTGACATTTAAGTACTGTACAACCAATTTATTTGTTTCAAAAGCCTTAATTCTTCAAAGGCCCAGACAGTGGGGGAACAACCCTCAGACACCACTAATTAGTACTTATCATTATAATGAGACCGCCACGCAGATTATATGGTCAGTACACATGTTTGGAGATAGCAACCATGATTGTTATCAAGCCCTTGTTATCTTACGACCTACAGCGGTCATATAAACACCATCCCTCAAATTAATATTGCTTAATACATTTAGCTACCTTCCCATGCATCTCCCAATGTATAATCAGTTCCAGCCCCCTCATTACCGTCCTATCTTTTTAATAATTACATCTCCCTACTTTGGCTCCGCCCCAAAGGCATATTCTACTGAAGGTGCAAAGTGGTATAGAGGCAAGACAGTTTATCAGAGGTCACTCAGCGAAAGTTTGAGTCCCGCCCACGTCGTGGGTGTAACCAAAATATAAAATGTCAAATGAATCAGCCAATGAGCCGCATTGGTCAGACTACTCAGACACGACACAAACTGTATATACACATGAACTATACATTGGTCAGTGGTGGTGTGTACACACACACACAACTTACGTCTAGACTATCCCAATTTTGTTGAGATAGCAAATATACTCTAGCAACAAAAAGCTTTCATTTGTGTATATTTGTCCTCCGAATACCAATAATCAACCATCATTACAAAAATCAGACCAGACACAAACAAAATCATGTGTCCACAATGTCATAAAATGAAGAAAAAAAATCATACTACCAACAACATAATCATTAAATGAGAGAGAGATACAGGGAGAAGAACAGTTAGAGAATAGTTGGATAGTGAGGAAGGACTTAACAAGATAGAAGCAGAAAGAAGAGCAGAGGAGAGAAAGTATACATGAATGAAAGGAAAAGCGAATAAAAAAAAAGAATACATCAATAAAATTAATTGTTCACCAAAATATCGACAAAATCATTATCAACCAATTACTACCAATACAATCAATCAATGTATGCAATATCGCATCTTTCTACAATTTAGGAATGTAGGAGGAAAACAAAATCACAACTCAAGACATGTAATAGTGCGAGCAACCTATAAAAAAAAATTAACAGAAGGATCGAAGAAAATAGGGGGAACGGGTCAGAGTGAGAGAGAGAGGGAAAGAGAGAAGAGGGATGGGTATAGGGCAATTCCACGCCAAAGTGGACATTTGACCAAAAATGTTACAAGCATTTTTATGATACAAATTTGGTATCAAATCAAAGCTTAAATTCTATATTTTTGGAATTCAATGAGAAAATGTTAGTTTTACATAATTTTAGTTGTTTTTTTATAATAACTTTATAACCATAATTGAACCCCACAAATTTTTGTGAAAAAGTGTTTTGATCCTGTGTTTGTTTTCTATTTCCCAAGTTAAGCCTAAAAACCATTATTCTGACTCCTGAGATATGACCATTTCGTAAAATAGTAAATTTGTATGATTTATTTGATTTGTTATGCTTCAATGACTTCTTATTTTCAGCCTATGAAAATGTCCTTCCGTTACCGAAAAATCAATATTTTTAATTTTGTGGCTCACATAGTTGTTAGAGAGCAGACCGATATTCAGTGCAAAGCAAGTTCAAGTAGGCCTTCCCATTGCTAACAATTGTATTACTGAGTGTTTCTTCGTTAATTAATAAATAATAAAAGAAATTGTCCTTCCGTTACCATACACATGGTAACAGATGGACAAGGTACCTCATATTACATATTATGACAAAATTTATGTTCAAAAATTGGTCTCTCATATATGAAAACCCAAAATAATGAGACAATACCTGCAATGGCCAGCTATCAGTGGCGTAGCGTGGTCAGACTAGTAATTTTCTGTGTTTCAACAAATCAGATTTGTGCATTTAGAACATTTGATCTGGCTCACAATTGATTGTATCTCTTTCTGCAACAGGGCCCTTGTACCATGATGTCATTTATCTGGATTTCTATTGTATGGGGATTAGTAGTTCTATTTAACTGTGGTGAGCCAGGGTGTGAATAGGCTCTGATCATGACTTTGAATAGGTCTTTTTTATACAATACACCCCTATAGAATTCTTGGACATGGGTGTAGGTCAAAAATAAATAAATTTTACATGAAATTTGCAAACTAAAAACAAGGCTGTAGAAAAAGCAAGAAATAATATATCTCCAAATCTTTCATATGTTGTAGAAATTATATCAAGCCAAGATTTAAGCAAAACAAATTCTCAAAATTATTTGATCCACGAGGTAAAATGGAAGGTCAAAATCTAAGGTCAAAAGTTATCGTATCCAAACTCGCTCATGCATGAACACAAATGGCATAAATGGATTGCACATAACATCCCCAGTCCAATGACACCATTACCGCATATTCACTAATGTGCAGAGATACAAAAATTAAAACAAATTATGGGACCTTAAAACTGTATGTTTTGGAAGTATTGTTATCAAAATAGACTGTTCTAACAACACAAGTATTTAAAAATGTCTTTCTTAAAGTTGACAATTTGTGTCTGAGTGTCCTTCCGTTACCATGGATTGACTATGAATAAGAGCCATAGGAGCATGAAATATAGTAAGAAAAAATAGAAATGTAAATGCTTGTGATGTCCATATGCTATCTATGATACAAACTCATTTTAGACCACAAAAGAGATGTTTCCTTCTCATAAATGGTCTTTAAATTTCAAAATTAATTTTATTGTACAATTCCTATAGACTTTTCAGAGGTCCTTCCGTTACCGTCCTTCCGTTACCGAACACTGGAGTAATTAATTTCTCATAATTAATATACCAATGTAGATATTTTTCTTAAAAGGTGGTGTTTGATAAAAAAAACACACGATTGACTAGTAGACAACTTAAAATGATAAACCTCGTAACTTCACAGAGATTGGGTCATAACTAAAAAACTTGAAAATCCATATCCATTTTGGCGTCCTTCCGTTACCGGCCTCATTAGTGTCCATATCTAATTTACATAATGCGGTAAAATTTTTAGAAATAGTGGAAATCAAAGGTGTCCCAACAAGGATCAAAGACATGCCATTTAGAATAAAAAATCAAAAGCAGGATCCTGGAATTATTTGATTTAAGTTCCCAAATTGTGTCTGAATGTCCTTCCGTTACCGTGGAATTGCCCTATACAGAAATGTAGATAAGAAGTTGAGGGAGGGAAGAAAAGCAAAACAAAAGCCTACCGCTTGTTTACACAGGTCAAACAGGTTTAATCTCAATATAAACCAAAAATCAGCACTTGTGCTCAACAGGAGTGACCACACATACTGGCAACTTAAAAACAAAGGTTACCTTCATGAGTTTCAAATTAAAATAGGTCAATTCATACAAATTTACATTACAATATAATTACGTATGATAAACACTTAAATTACTCCCCCAGAGTATATAGCATCTTGCAAAGGGAAAATCGACATTGAAGGAGTTAAATTACCAAAAAAATTAAACTAAAGACTGAGGGGGGGGGGGGGGGGGGGGAACTATTAAATCATGACATACGGGTATATTACTATTAGGTCCAACTCATATGCCAAAATTTTGAGCTGGATATCAAACATCAAACTACATCACCTTTTCCTCCGAAATTCTTGACTCCTAACAAAAATCTAAAGACAAATCAATATAAACAAAATTTTCTTTTTCCGTTTTCAGTGGGGCAATCAAATTCAAAATAGTTATTAATGAAACATCGTTAATTTGTCACATTTATGATCCTTTGCGTCTCCCTGCAACTACATGAACTAGTGAGCATACTGTAAATAAAATCAAAGCGGCCGGGTAAATACCAGCAAAGGCGCCTTTAGAGAGGTGCAGGGCAAATCATTTATCGCAATGCTCTAAATATCAACAAAAGACAACATCTTGTCTTAAAACTCGGGCACTTTTCCACTAAATCACACAACATCGATTCACCCCGGCCGAGGTGAAACGAGTTAAAACCAAAAGCTAGTGCCATAATCGAGGGAACCAAATCGTCATTTGTTCTCTCCTCTTTTCCTTTTTTTTTCATCAACTGTTACAGCGAAAGAGGCAACCTTAGAACCATAAATGTGACATCCATGTCAATGTAACACCATCATTACGTCCAAACCAATTAACAACAAAAATTGGTTGCAAACTTTTACACCAACCTTTACATTTAAATTTAACTACTAGGGCCCCTACATAGACTTTAAAAAACAACAACAAATAAATAAAATGGCTTGGTAAAATAAGGGACTGTAATTAAAACTAAAAGGAAATAATTTTCAAGTGCAATCCATAACAGATCGCTATTTTGGAAGGTGAAGTTATTAAATAACGCTGAGCAACATAACCTATCGATACCAAAAGAAACAAAATATACCTTTGTCATGAAATTAGTGTATACGTACACCATATTTTAAGTGTGTTACACAAACATAACAAATTACGAGTCATATTATCGGTGCACATTTCTAAGCAACTTACATCATAGTTTGTACACCGCGTGACCTGGTAGCAGTTTTGTTGCCTGACATAGCTTGCTCTTGCAACTTATTGACCCACTCGGGTAAGTCGCTACTCAGATAAGGCTTCAGCCTATCGTTATGAACAATTTTACCTTGAGATTTATTTTGCTTTATCTCGAACAACAAATCATTCATTTTCCTTACAACTACAAATGGTCCTTTCCATTTCTCATTGTTCAATTTAGGGCTAAGTCCCTTTTTCCTTGTTATGTCACGACAGTACACCAAGTCACCAACATCAAATGAATTATGGGAAAGCCTTACGTCATGATCTCAGGTTTCGATGTTAGGAAAGTGCAGACAAATCTTCAATCAGATATAAATAAACTAAGTAAAAGGTTTTTAGACAATGGTATGATTGTAAACTCAGACAAAACGAAGGTTATGTTGTTCTCATCTCGGCAGAAACAAAATAATTGTAACTTCCAGATATTTATGAATGGTCAATTACTTGAAAATGTAACCAAACTCAATCACCTCGGTGTAACTTTTGAGCAAAGTTTGAATTGGTCATGCCACGTGGATGATGTTGTTAGGAAAATTGTACGATCAATTGCATGTATACGAAGAATTATGTCCTGTTTAACAATCGACAATTTGAAACAGTTGTATTTTACACTTATACTTCCGTACATAGATTATTGTTGCACTGTGTGGGGTTCTCTAACAAAAAGAGACATGTTGAGGATACAAAGATGCCAAAACAAATACGCTCGAATGATTTTGAAAGCTGACTATAATACTCCATCATTGGGACTCCTTCACTCACTGAAGTGGCAGCCCGTTGAACAAAGAATACATTTTCATTATTATGTTATGGTGTATAAGGTATTGCACAACCTTGCCCCACAATACCTTTGTAATTTAGTATATAGGCGTAATGCAGCATATTGTACTCGTTATACCATTTCTAGCCAATTATACTTGCCAAAACCTAGAACTGAATATAGAAAACGCTCCTTCTCGTATGTTGCAAGTAAACTTTATAACGCACTACCTATTATGTCCAAATATCTCCCACATTAAGCATATTTAAAAAACGCCTTCGGCAACACCAGTCCATTATATGATATCGCAATAACTATCGCAATTTGATTTTGTATACACTTAAGTTGAAATTTGTATTCTGTCATACCCCCGATGTAACTTTGTTTTAATTGCCAAATTTTTAAAATGATTTTTTATTAAATGTATGTATGTATGTGTTGTATGTATGTATATCTTTATGCTGTGTTTTTCAATGTAAACGTTGTAATTTCTATCTGATACAGGGCCCTCTTGTAAAGCAGGCCTTTGTGGCACTGAATGGGGCTACCCTGTGTTTTTAAAGAAGACTGAATAAATAAATAAATAAATAAATCTCTTTTCTGTCTTTAAGCGGTCTTTCCTATGTGCTCGCGAGAAAACTGGTATGCCTCATCTAATTGTTCTTGTAGTTTAACTACATAATCTTCTGGGTGTCGAGGCTGTGAATTTGCGCGGAGACCTAATTTAACTTCTAGAGGGGTCTTTACCTCTCGTCCAAACATCAAATAATTGGGGGAAAAGCCAGTTGTATCGTGAACTGTACTGTGGTATGCAGAAGTCAACAAATTAATAAAGGACCGCATATTGAGCATTGGCGCAGCACTCTCTATGAACATTATTCATAATAAGCAAACAATGTTATAAGAACCTGACCGAATTCCAAACTAATATTAGCAAAGTTTGCAAGGTATTACAGTACATGTATATGTTTATATTACAATGCTAACGCCAGTGCTTTATCACATCATGTAATAAAAGTAATACAATTGTAGGGTGCGCCGTTATACAGCATGGGTATAAATGAAGGAGGCAGGCACACACGTGTGTACTGAATGAAATCCCCTGGTTATCTGCCCAGAGTGCATTTATTCAACAAGCCACCAAGCCATGTGGTCTCACTGGTATGCAAATTATACTCTTGAATATTCATGAGAACTTAACCAAACAATAAACAGAATAATGAATATTCAACTACCAAACAATACATGATGTATGCATATATTCATGAGTGAATAAAAGGGTGAATACATGAGTGGATGAATATTCAACTACCAAACAATACATAATAGATGCATATTCATGAGTGAATAAAAGGGTGAATAAATGAGTGGATGAATGGGTTGAATGGGTTACCATGAGTGTACAAAATAAATCCCTACTCAATTCTAATATGGAACGAGTTTAGCAATTATGAGCTCGACGCTACTTAAACTTTTATAGTATTTATAGTATGTCTTGGTGTATTTTGTCCTGACTTGTACACACGATGCGACGAACAAGTTAAGTCCTAAACGTAATAGCACCATCGTGTTCATGGTTGTTAGATCATCCTATTCAATTTTACAAGTTAAATAGTGCCTTGCAGGCAAAAACCTGAAAAAGGTTAAAGGCCGATTTTAGAAATTAGCCAAAAATATTTCGATAGCATTTGTTTTGTTTGTTTCATTTATTTAAGCACGGAAATAAAAACTCGCTATCAGCCGGCAGGCTGTTTTTCAGCATGTCCGTATACATGCATAATACAGAAAAAAAATTAATCAATTTTGTTTCTTCAGAAATACAATCTTATTTGAAAAACCAACAAGAATGAAATAAACATAAAAGTCTGAAAGATCCACAAAGTTGTGATTGAACTGATTTATGGGAAACGTGGTTATTATTAAAACAAATGGTTACAGTTCAAGGGGGAAAGCATTATCTTTTAAAAGCAAAGATAATCTAGTTTTTAGTTTTACATTTTGTGTAAGTTTACTGAATAACTGCGAGGCTAAATTAATCGTACTATATTTTACAAAAGTTTGTTTGGTGCTTAGATGATGATCATCGCCGCGATCATTGCCATTAAAGGGGTAGTACAGTTTTGGTAAGGCTAAGCTTTAGTAACCCAAACAGTAACAGTCCTGCACAATAACACTACAAATTAATAGTTATAACTCCACCATGCTCCAAAGGTATAGCAAATTACAAATGACTAAGTAAAAAGCCTGTTATCATTTTAAAAGAACCATTACAACACAAGAGGGCGCTCTTTAAAAAGCATTGGTTTCAACCATTTCCATACAAAATTATGCCTGTGATGTTTTGTTGATATAATGATTAAATAGAGAGATCATCAACAACTATTTAAAAACCTCTTTTAAAAATTTTGGAAAAGGTGTAGGAATTTTTTTTTTTTTTATCATCGAATAAATCTGGGCCCCAGATTTATTCCGATCGAATATATTTATTAATATTTCAGGCGTTTCTGAACCGATTTTATTAAAATAAAATTTATTCTGCCATTAAAATTGTATGCTCTTCCAAATTTTACACTCAGTTTTTCATTATCTCACCAAAAAAAATATTTCGTGCAGCGCCCTCTATACCAAAATTGAACTATCCCTTTAACATCGTTATTATAAATGCCACCATCATCATCAGTATCGCCATCTTCATCATTATTGTCATCATTTTTATCATCATCATCATCGTCGTGGTCGTCGTCGACGTTGTCGTCAAAATCATCATCATCATTAAATCCATGCATTGCCATTGCAAAATGCCATCGTCACTATTTTTAGCAAATACATTTATAAATGGCGACGTGGCGAATATGAGGCGATGTGCAAATAATGGATACAGTATTTTCAGCCTGGGTGATTATGTATGTGAAAGAGATTAGGGGAAATCCCATTAATTTATGTATGTACTCGCCCTTCTAACAATACTGCTACGATCAAAACTCTCAGGGTTGTGGTAGGCTGCGGTCTATAGACATCCCCTTCGTCTCCTGCACCCATTGTGATAAATATGGCGAACTTTCATATTCAATATTGACCTATAAATCGTGTTGATAGTAGTATATTTGCACAACAATCTCCTGATACAGGGATAGTACAAGATAGTACTTGTACTATCATTATTTCAAATTTTAAGAATGCAAATGATGCTAATACAAAGATCCAAAGTTCTCCATTGTTTGACAGATCCGAGATAGTTGGTCTTAAGTCCCAATACTTGGGGTTTGAGGGGCGGGGGTCACATCTCATCAATACATGTCAATTGATTAATACAATTTCAAAAGAAAATTGTTTTAATCGCACACCGGAATGTTGCTGAAAATTAAACACAGTAGAAGATAAATAATATTAATATATTGAGAGGTCTACATGTTGTATTTGCAATCACCCCCCCCCCCCCCTCCCCCCCCCCCCCCCCCCCCCTCTCCCCTCTCTTAAAGGGATAGTTGAGTACTGGTCAAACTTAACTTTAGTAACCAAAACCTGCACCATTACGGTACAAAGTAATAGTTATATTTTCACCATGCTCGAAAAGTATACACAACTACAAACGACGGAGTAAAACCCCTGTTATTAAAAAAGAGCCGTTACAACTCAAGAGGGCGCTATTTAAAAAAATCACTGGTTTTAGCCATTTTTCATACAAAATTGTGCATTTAATGTTTTGTTTAAATAATGATTCAATAGAGATATCATCAACGAATTTTTACAAACCTATTCAGATTTTGTTTAGAGTAGTCTTTAAGCATTTTTAAATTTGTTTCTAAAAAGTCTAAATACCCCCCGGTGATTACCAGTGAGGAATCTTTTGAATGAAAATATCCTATGGATATTTCAGCCGTTTCTGAACCGATTTTGATCAAATAAAGTTTATTCTGTCATTGAAATTGTATTTTCTTTCAGATTTGACAGTCAGTTTTTCATTATCTCACAAACAAATATCGGGAGCACTTCGGGAAATACCAATACTCAACGGTACCTTTAGTTACACATATTAATCGTACAGAAGCGTTATTCTCTGTATTGTTATTGCTCCCAACAAAACAAAAACAGCTCCAACACCATCATATTAATGTTGCTACGGGGGTGGAGGGAGGAGTTTCCCACCTAATGGAAACATTAAAACAAACACAAAAAGTACCTAATGTGCCCCCACTGAAGGTGTCCTCGTTCCAAACACACAGAAATAGTCTATCCTCCCATACAGAAACCCCTTACCATGCCAACCATGTTTCCCCAGTTAGTCAAATCTATGGTCTCGTGAAAGACAAGACGAGTTTGGGTTTGTAGTAGACATCTTGTGTGAATTTAGTTTGTGTGCGTGTAGTTGTGCTTGTAGATAGTTGTGTCGATATGTATGTGTGTGGGTGTTGGGGATGTGCCTGTGTTTGCGTATGTGTATTGGTTTGTGTGGGTGAGATAGTATGTATTGTGTTTAATTATGCATGTGTGTGCCTTTGATAGTTTAAATGATTCGAACTCACATTCGGTTGAAACAAGACAATAATTTCGGAAATAAAATCGCAAGTGATATTCGTTTGTCTCGCAATGTATGGTCAACAAGGAATCTAAATTTAAAGATCACGACGGTTCGTGCGCAACTTCGTCAGGTGATAAAATCTAATGTAAGCAAGCGTGTTTTATACCCTGCGGTAGGCTCCAACAATAATTATACATACGGGATCTAACCAAGTTTTAAATTAAACAACAAAAATACATCAAACAATAAACAATAACAAACAATGCTACATTACATGTAACTTGCAAACTCGAACAATTAGGATGCTTAGCACTTTATACAACTATTTGCTGATTTGTTGTCACAATCATCATTATTTCCCTGGTGAATGATGGAGAGAATGTCTAGCTAATCTCCCCCTGAAGGCAAAACAACAAACAAACAAACAATCAAATAAACGCACATACAATCGAACAAACGAAACACTTATTCATGTACCTCAGTCACATTTGCCGCGGCGGCCGTGCGGTATAAAAAATCTACGGCTAATAGCAATTATAGGGCCGCCGCAGCATTCCCACGATCACATACTGTTGTTAGGGTAGCCGCACGGCGTATTTTGAATTTGTGGAGACAGAAAACCTGCAGCTGCCGTACGGCTTTTTACGTGATGACGCACGGTTGCCTTAGGGCGTCCCTGTAGTGGCCGTAGGTTTTTGACAAATACCAAGGCAGACGCAAGTTAGCCGCAAGGTATATATATATACCTTCTCCACGTACGACGCAGACTGCCACACGGGCCGTAAAGATGGCGTGCGGCCTAAGGCTGCCCAAGGGCGCCAGTGACATTCCTGCGGCGGCCGCAATTTGTTGGGGGGTCCGCAAAAATTAGTTGTAATTCAGAAGACTCTAAGGCAGCTGCACGGAAAACGCAAGGCCACCGTACGCCCGACATATGGTCGCCGTTGAACAGCTCTACGGCATGGATACTGCGTGTCTTATTGCTATGGCGAACGTAGAAATGCAAACAAAAAAGTTATAACTCCGCGCTATAATCCCACGGCGACCCCTGCGGCCTGAACAATATACGGATGAGTCCAGCGCAGATTTTCTGCTGCCGCCGCACGTATCTGTCGATTTCGGGGGCGTACGGCCGCCGTATCCTAGCCGTAGAGCAAATGTGACTGGGGTATGACAGACTGATAAACAAAGACGCCCCCCCCCCCCCCCCCCCACACACACACACACACATAGACACAGACGAAGATAAATAACAATGAATCATGACGTGATTAAGGGTCGTTAATTAACCCAAGGCATCTCCCCCTACCTGCTGTACGTCTGCCAGATATATATTGTACCTACACATTGGTTCTACATATTTATTATCCTGTAATCAAATGGATACTCAATACGTAATTTCTTTTACACGTGAGATGAATATGGAGGGTGTTGGTTCCCTTTAATTGGTTTGTAAGCCTGACCTAGAAGAACATAATTTACCCGCTAGGGTTCGCTTTGCCTGAATCAGGGGTAAACGTGTTTCATTTGGCGCTCACTATGAACTAAACAATATCAATGCATCAGTTCCATGCTACAACAATCTTGAAAGGGAGATTTTTGTTTGCATAAATATACTGTCTTCTCCCCGTCAATTTTTAGCAACGTTGAACTTGGGACAAAGGTGCATGAATACGTCATCTATCGCTGATTTGATTGGCTGATTATTTTGGTCACCATTGCATATAACATCCATTTGCTTGTATGTGTCGTGTTTAAACCCATTGAAGGCCATTTTGTATGATAAAACACACGTCGTCAATAGATTCCACTCCGGGATATAGATAGAGCACTCTTCAACGGGTTAATACTCATCAGGCATTGTTGTGATGACGTAGTCGAGGTGTGATCTGTGGGGCCCCAAAAGCGCGGGGAACTATACTAATTGTAATTTTTTTTTTTTTACTTGGGACAAACTTACATGAGTACGTCATCTACCGCAGATTTGATTGGCTGATTCGTTGGGTCGTATTTGAATAGCAAATCCACTTGTTCGTAGTTGTCGTTTGTGAACCAATTGAAGGCCTTTGGTTTTGACTAAACACTTGTTGTCAATAGAATACTCTTTGAAATATAAAGGGACCAGTGCTTTACGGGTTAATCCATATCGACAATGCTGCAATGATTCATTCAGGACGTGATCTGTAGGCTCCCCGAACAGTTAGGCCCACTTGCGCTTTTCCGCTATTCTTGAAAATAGCGGAAAAGCGCTATTCCTGAACCCTGTCCATTATGAATCATGACGTCATACTTAGCTTTGCGTGTTGTGTGAATGGGGGAATTCACACTTATGATTTGTTACATTAATTTTAGCCAATGTTCTGGATAGATCATCCTAATATTTCATTCGTACCATCAATGATAATTGATCTGCAGATTTGCATTTTT
Source organism: Echinarachnius parma (assembly GCA_037951105.1). Taxonomy (NCBI): domain Eukaryota; kingdom Metazoa; phylum Echinodermata; class Echinoidea; order Clypeasteroida; family Echinarachniidae; genus Echinarachnius; species Echinarachnius parma. Next base: position 27,361 of record JBAMJV010012856.1, read on the forward strand.
TCTCAATGCTCTATCCAGAACATTTGAAGAAAATAGCGTTGGAAATCGTAACGTTGATTTCAGATTTCAAATTGTTGACGGTTTGACTTTGACATAGTCTATAAGGACAGCCGTTTACTTTAAACCGATCGATACAGCGAGTCCGCGGAGGCAGCTAGCTAGTGCAACGAGCGTTCGGCCCGATGTCGACCCTGCCCCGGTAGCTAGGTAGTGGCGAGCGCTCTATGTATGCCATACGCGTATAAACTATACGCGTGTAAACTATACGGGTAGTATACCCACAAACTCCCAGCTGGTATACCGTAGCGTGTGTGCATGCCAAGCAGTGCAGTGCAGTTGTTGCAGATGGTGCTAATCTGAATATATGCCTCTCCCTACTCGTTAAAGTATTTCTCCCCCTCTCTCTCCTTTCTATTTTAGTTTCTACCCACCTCTTGCGTACTTCCTGTTCTATCATATGTGCCTCTTTCCCCTTTCTCTCAAGATAATCTACCTTATCTCTCCCCCTTTCTCTCACCCACCAAACTGCGATCCTCGAACAGTTTGTGTATCAATGGACCGTAGGGTCCCTGGTGTATCGTATCATATAGGTCTAGATGCATATTGTGTGAATAGGGCAAATGGGTAATCAAAATGCTTGTTGGTCGGCATGGTCAAATCTATTGTTTTGGGTGAAATAGGCTATGGTCCTGTCTGTGTACAACCAGCATGATCAGAGTTAGCACTTTTACCACTTAAACATGACTTGTTTGTCAGTTGGTAGGAGCATGACCTTCTAGTAGGAGAATGTTTTGTCATGAGTATGTGAAATTTTGCCCCTCACCACTAATCAAGCTGCTGTTATTATAGTTGTTTTAATTCAGAAGGTGAATGGAACAAGTTGTTAGTGTTATATTATATGAACTGTTAACTTACGAGGTACAAACTGTATCATAGTGTGAACTGTGAAGACCTCTGGGAAACATGTTTTCATCACTCTACATATTCCTTGATTGTTGGCCGGACTGCCGAGGATAAGAGACACTCATCTGAAGGTATGTATATCATGGTTAAATTATCTCCCCATTTTGAGTATTGCATTTGTGTATTTTGTTGAATTTACTGTGTCTCAAGAAATATCCAGAGAGGATGAGAGAGGGAGGGAGAGAGGGGGGGGGGGGGGGGGGGGGGAGAGGGCTCCACCGCTGATACGAGGACAGCAAGATACGCTTGCCGCGCGCGAGTGGGCACACACTGCAAATATGTGTAAAACGGCTGTACAAAATTCGATTTTTGTTCGATCACCGATATTATCGCATGTCACTATCGTTAGCTGATCGCCACAATCTATGCGCCATCTAGCGACGTCGCGGAGAGAATAGCGGTATATCGAAATTTCTAATAATGGTAATAGCGGTATATCGACATTACCAGAATGTCGCTAAAACGAAAGTGGGCCTGACTGCCGAATATCGCAATATATTTTCAAGCTTGCGTACAACATGAAGGTTAGGTGCGCTTTGTTCGAGATTGTGGTTAGGTTCTCTGGTAGAGTAAGGGGCGTGAATCCCTCGATGTAACCGCACATAATTATCTAGCTACCGAGTCAGATAGAGAGGGGCACACATTTATCGCATTTAAAAGTTGTGGTTACATTTGAAGTTGATTGCGCCTTGTTCGGGTTATAATTCTTAATGTTCCTAAGCACTTCGGAAAGTGATACTAAAGTACAGCGTTTGGTTATTTTGAATTATTCAATAAATGAACACTATAATGGTTAATACCAGTCAAATATGACAAAATGGGGACACTTGGACTTGATGTTATTTGTAAATGCATTATGTTTATTGGGACATTCTGGCTTCAGTGTACTGGCTGATTCTTCTATTTCGTGATCATGTTACCCTTTGCTAAATTACACAATTTTTACACAGTGTACTTATAAACTCAAACTGTTAACACATTGTACATTGCATGAATAAACAAGTTCGCGATACACAAAGTTTACTCATTAATACACTCTTTGGAACGAAAGCTGTGCTAGAAGTTCGGAGGCCTTGGGTTCGAGTCATTTTTGGATAGAGCGCTGGACTAACAATTAACAGGCCACGGGGTCGAGTCCGCTTGGATAGAGAGCTGGACTAACGATTCGGGGGCCTTCAGCTCGAGTCCCGGTGACATCAAACTTGGTAAACATGAAATTAAGGTTATTTTACATTTTAATGTGGAATTAATTTTGATCGCAGTGATTATTTAATACATCGGCTACATTGCGTTTAATAAGTCATGTTTTTGTTAAATTTATATTCAAATATAAATACCAAATGTGTGCAACTAATTTTTTATTCTGACATTTGACAAATATGGTAATGAGCGTTTACCGTAAAATATCTTTATAACGCATATTTCATTAGGTATGTACATTATATTAAGAAGCAAGTCAAATCTAAATCGATTACATTTAATGTTATGCTTAGACATTAACTCTTAACGTGCCAGGGATTGTAATGCTCTTTGGCATTTGTGTGCATTGTAACTCGAAAAATGCGAGCTTGGCACGTTAGGAGTAAAAGTAAAACCAGTAAAGTGTTTAACTCCACGAAAAATACTTGGAGCTTCCAGATTTCTCTTCTACCGTGTTGTTTGGCTCATGGTAAGAGAATAATAAAATAGGGTTAGATTTTGTTTAAATGCCCCTTTAGTATGACGATATCTATCATTGATATTTATTCAGCTCAAAAGCGTTAATGAACGGTCATAAACCTCATACACGTTATACAGTAATTCGTTGTAAAAGCTGACGGACATTTTCGCTTTTTTAACCAGGAAAGCATACTGTTCATTTTCTATGAAACTTTCACACATCATTCGTACATATCTTACAATGATTTTGGTGTAGGATTGAATTCTGAAATGTAATTTTTGGCAATATGTGACACTTTACAGTTGCATATTTGCCACATGTACGACACTGGTATGGATAGAGTGTATTTGGATATTGTTATATCCGCTCAACTTGCAGGATGCCGGTTGCATGCAGTTATCTAGCATTGCTCAGGTCAAGTCAGTAGGAGCCCTGCTACTGACGGCGGCTTTGCTAGGAGAGGAGTCGCTCTATCCACTCCCATTGTCAAGTGGCTATGTATGGTATGTGTTTTTGATATCCTTCTCTCCATGGATTCAAAGCACGCTGTATTCCTTGTATTGCTTGATCTCTCAGCCGCGTTCGATACCATTGCCATTGATCTTCTTATCCATCGATTTTACATGCTTGGAGCGGAGGGAACAGCATTATATTGGATAAGTTCATATTTGTGTCACAGGAAGCAATCAGTCCGAGTCAATGACTCATTCCCTCTGAACAGGAGGTTCCTATACGGAGTACCCCAATGTTGTCTTAGGACCATTGTTTTTTACTATATATAATACTCCCCTTGCAGAAATAGCTCGTCTTCACAGTGTAAATGGCCATTTATATGCCGATGATATACAGCTTTACACATCCTTTATTTTTTTTCTGAACCTAATAGTCAAGTAATGGCCAAAAGAAAACTTGAATCCTGCATAGCAGATATGAGACGATGGATGCTAATAAGTAGACCCAAGTTAAATGATGATAAAAGTGAATTTATAGTTGTTGCATCTCAAAGGCATCGTAGTAAGATTCAATGTAATTCAATACAAATGGGTGACGTAGAAGTCCAAGCAGTGTCAAATGTTAGAAATCTAGATGTACAATTTGATCCCACTATGTCAATGTCATCTCACATTAATGTCGTTCAGTGTACTATCATATTCGTAATATTAGTAGTATTCGTAAATCACTTTCAAAAGAAGTAGCTGCCTCTGTTATTCATTATTATGTTATATCACGTGTATAGTATGGTAATTTATTATTATATAATGCAGCAGTTACACAACTTGCTTAGTTAAAAAAGGCCCAGAATTCTGCAGCATGAGTTCTTACTGATATTCCTAGGTTTTCTCACATAACTCCAATTTTGAAGGAGCTGCATTGGTTACCTGTGAAAGAGAGAATTATGTACAAAATACTTATTATGACATGAAAAGCTCTCAATGGTCGTTATTCTCAATATATATTATAATTGGTTAGTGTATATGTACCAAATAGAAATCTTCGCTCCCTGAATTGTAATATGTTATCAGTACCAAAACTTCAATCGTTGGCAGAGGAAAAGACATGTTTGCATTCAGCACCAAAATTATGGAATTCTTTGCCAGTTATTGTTAAAAATGCAACATCAATTGAGTCATTTAAAATAGGTATGAAGACAATTGTGTTTAAATTAGCATTTGATTAAGGACTATATTTCTCTTTCTCTCTCCTTTCATTTTTTTCCCCCTATAGCGCTTGAGAATAGTGTACTATAGAGTCATGGCACATTATAAGTGCTCTATATTAAGCAAATAACCATCGACTGGGAGGGCAAAACTATACGTGCCGAGGTGATCTGCGAAGGTACTGTCATGCCGAGGCGTAGCCGAGGCATGATAGTTACCTTAGCAGATCACCGAGGCAACGTATAGTTTTGCATCCATCACCCGAGTAAGGAGATTTGGTTATTTGCTTTATATCCCTCATATCATTTTGATCACCAACGACCTATAACTAACACAAAGAGCTACAAAGTTCGGGATATTAGGCAATTGATTAAGTTTTTTATTTCAATTTTGTCAATCCTGCACATGAACAAGAATTATGATTAAAAGGCTAAGACGCTTATACCATTGTCTATTAAGCGTAGCCGCGGGTAAACTTTGCGCACTTTCTGCGCACAAACGCGCGCACGCGTACTTGCGCGTCCACAAGCGTTCGCATTGGCTGCCGCTGCGTTCTGGGTTGTCATGGGAACAAAACAACTCGATTGTAAACGTTCGCTGATTCCTAATTTAGTAAGGAAATAATTGATGATTTTGAGTGCGATAGGGCATGTCTATTTGCACGAATCGTGCAGCGCCGTCAGTACTATTGAACGAGCTACGAAGTAGCGAGTTCAATAGTACTGACGGGGCTGCACGCTGAGTGCAATAGACTGCCCTCGCACGAGAAATCATTAATTATTTTCTTTATACAACAACTACACTTTTGACACAAAATATGTTTTTATAATCCCAGGAAAAACGATGCCGTTCCAACATGTCCATGAAGCTCTAACCAGTTCCAAAAGAACTCGCCGTAAAATGCTCTTTTTTGTGTACAATGTCCCGTCATCCTTTCTCAAACCAGCATAAAATTGACTCAACACTTTGTCTAGTTCATCCGCTTTCAAATGATCAACATCCTCAATCAAGAGAGTTTAGCCCTACACATTTTGCAAAAGCTTCAAGAGGATTCACTGCATATTTAGTTAACTTTTTGGTATACAGAGTAACGTTCAATCAAGAACATTTGCTAGGCCTAGTTCATCTTCAGTTTAATAACACAAAATTCGCCATCGTAAAAGTAATATACATACCATGTTCGATCCAGTGTACAATAAACATTTAAACAATGTCAATAATGTTATCCAGATAAACAATCCAAAGAAGGTGCGAGTCAATATTTTAATCCAGATGAATAATCCAAGTGAAATAGGTACCTGAGTTCAAAATGCGAGAACTAAGCGTAGTACCAGTAGAACGCTTAAACGCGACGCGGTCTTTGTACACGGGAGAATTAGAAGTACCTGACGTGTACACGTACAACCTTTATGAACATCTTAACGACGCGACCAGACAGCTTGTGCGCGCTTGTGCGCGCTTAGCGCGCTTGTTGTCCGAGCAACAGAGTAAACTCGCAACGCAGTAAACAAACAAACAACGATTAAAGCACGCTTATAAAAAATGCATGCATGCATGCATGTCCACACGACGCGTAATGTACGTTTAATAACGTGTAGGGTGTACCGCCGGTACATCACTCCTTTAATTGATGACGTCAGCCGTGCATTAGTCGACTATAGCACGGCTGACGTCAATTACTGAGTGCAGATAGATCATTTTTTCTGAATAGCATGTGACCTGAATTCAGCCAATCACAACACGAGAACATTCTAAGGCGTTATATAAAGGTTGTTAACAACGTGCCCTATGAGATCACATGCGTAGCAGCAATAAAGAACTGTACAAAAGAACTGTACAAAAGTACTATATATATGAGGTTGGGATTTGATGGGAGAAATAATACTTGAACACGTGACGGCGTTTCGACCAATCACATGAGGGACATAATTATTATTACATTTTTGTCATGGAACCCTCCATGTTGTGTTGCTCCAGCGAGGTATAGCGGATTTTCTTTCATCAAATGTGTGATTATATTGATTCTAAACACTCAGAAATTACACATTTTGTGGGCTAAGGAGGACCTTTTTAGATGACAATTTAAGACTTAAGTAATTAGCATAATACATCTTCAAGACGCGAATTGCTAATTTTAAAACGGGAATTTAAGATGTGTATTCATCTTTATCAGTGTTTGTCCTAAAACATATTACTAAATTGTACACAATCAATTTTTGTAACGTCTAATATGTGCTACTATCATGTTAGAGTGAAATAGCATTTTTTTTTAATATGAATATATATATATAAGCATGTCAGACTGCATGTGAATAGCATATCCTAAACGTGCATTGAACTTAATACTGATCTTTATGCATCCATTTCTTATTCATAGAATAATCATCATTTGTGTCTATTATCTTCAAAGCTTATTTGCCGAAATTCGGTGTAAAACTGGGAAAAGTATTTACTCAAATTGAATGAAATTTGTTCATTTTGGGGGAGAACACTCGGATCAATTATGAGTTTTAGAGGAACCCGTTTAGTTAAATAAAACATGGATGTTCATCATGTAACTTGCTTACTTTTACGAAGTGCCCTTTTCACTTTGAAGCTATCATAAGAATGTTGGTATATCATATTTATAGCTGTCTCATACATGGGGCCTCCATTTATCGACTATATCCGAGAGAGATATTTTATATTATGAATATTTTGTGTTCCCCAAAGACTTCCTGTAGTCTATCTCTGAGGACTGAGAGCAAAATGACGATGGACTGTCTTGGACCCACCAGATCTGTCTAAATAATCTTTGCACCTGTCCCTCCAACTGAGGTACTGACCCTCTTTATGTATCATCATGCTCCCCTTTCTTAATATCAAGGAACATTTTCCCACCTCTTGATCACTTCCATAAAGTCCCATCCAACTGTCATTTTTTTACGACAAATATTAACGTCAACATTTCATTCTAGTGGATGTCCGCCGGTGAAAATTGTAAATAACAATGTACTCAGTCGTGCATAATTAGTAAATGTATTCAATTAAACGGTTCATTCATTCACACAAAAACAATATAGTATGTTAAAGTGATGTATTTACATGGCACTATTGATTACAAACAAATTTAATGATTACCCATAACTTGCAAAAGTGGGTTTTGCACCGGTCATCTTCAACAACAAAGAACTCAGCAATGCGTGGCACTGTTGATTCAGGAGAGGTATCAAATGAAAGCTAATTAGTTACTCATTACATCTATATCACTTTCATGGTATAAAAATATATTACTCTGAAATAATTGACCTTTTTTGGTATACACTCTGTATAAACTAGATCAAGATCATGTTTTGAACTTTAACACATTTTTTAGTTTGTCACACAGAGAAAAACAACACAATATACCTAATATAATGGCCCCCAAAGTTATAAAGAGACAAACAATTGTACGTAAAGAGAGGCATTTTTAAAGTTAGTTTTATTGGTCGACTAGAGAAGATATTGAAATATACTTAAAGCTTTAACATTTTGCCCACCCATTGTTGTTTTACTAATAATAATACAAGAATGACACGTCTGTTGATTTCGTACGTGTTTCCCTGATTGTGGATATATCTCCGATTGAACAAAATGCTTTCCTTCTCTTGTACCTTGTCGTTTGGCTTATAGTAACATAAGCATGAAATTGGTTGTAATTGTTTAAATGTCTCACTAATTATGGAGATATTTAAGATTGAATTGAACTTCGACTGTAGCCAGTAGTATCCAAATTCGGATACTCAATCGTCCGGGTAGTATCCGTTTTCGGATAATCCAAGCAAACAATCGCGATAAAATCAGACATTGATTTCCTCTGTTTAACGAGGTAAATATTATTTGTTTTCTTTAAAATACGTCACATATTATTTCCAATGATCTTACAATGAAATCGGTATATGTTTGAAGTCTCAAATATAACTTTGGGAAATCAAATATCAATTTGATGTGTCATTTAAAAATGTTATTTTACAAGATAAATGGCTTTTTAAAATAAAAGTCGCACATCACTACGAAGAACCTAAAGATGGTATCAAAGTCTCTTAATATATCACTTGTGGGAAATCGGATTACGTAAGGTTTTTCATGGAACAAATTGGTACCAGATTGCATCACCTTGTGGCATTGAAATCGATTTCGAATACGAATGAAAACCGTTCAGGAAAACATTTTATCAAATCATAGATAGATCCATGATAAAGGAAACGTTGAAGCATCAACAGACGTATCATTATGTTGTTGCTATGAGCCAAACATCAAGGAGTGCGAGAATTGTTAAAGCTCTAAGTGATGTAAGTTAAATCCATACATCCAAATGTTGGGCATGCCACTTTTTCCCCCTTATAGAGCCTTATTCCCGTGAGGATCAAAGCGTTTTACACAATAAACAAATATGTATGTTGTGAACCTTTATTAGGAGGGTGTCTTCACATAACATAGTTGTACAATTATTGCTCCTTTAATCGTGCATTTCAACCACGTACCTCAGGTTTGTTGGCGCAAAAGTGATGACTGGTTGATACAATATGTTGTCTTGTGCACTGATATGTCCACTGAGCAATGTGCGAAAATGTCACGTTCTATAGATGCTATATGGCCGAGTAATGTGCAAAATAGCAAAGTGATGATCACTAACTCATTGCACTGACTTTGTACACGGTAATGACTATCCAGTTGATAGTGTAAAATCTGAAGACTTCAATCGTAAATATCTTTTTAACAAAAGGGGAATTCGAAAAACTAAAACATGACCCATGTTTCTCGTATTATTACGAATACAGCAATGTATGTTTAATAGAACCTCTAGAGTTCCAAGAAGTTTGTAAGACTTGTGCAATGTTACTAGATTCCTTCAACACCCCGTTAATCGTGCATTCATACCAAGTAGGCTACCTTACGTAACCCTCGACATCTCAAACGCAAATGTAAGTACACCAATTATACCGAGGGTCTGAATATATTTGTAGTTATTTTGCACATCATATAAAACATTGTGACTGGTGTTGACTGTAGCAGTCAAAGGGTTAAGCATGTTATCTTTTCCGTTCATGTGAAAACTCAGAATAACCATACGCCTACACAGAATGGCAGAATAACATAACATCACTCTGACAGATATCAGTCACGTCTGCCCCAGGCAAACAAACTGTACTTTAGTTAGACAACTACAAATTGTTTGTATACTATTTGCATTATCTTCTTCTTTTTTTCGTGTTACCGTTGCAGTCGCCTACGGTTATTTTGATAACTGAATATATTAACCATATGGACCTCAACGTGACAAAAGGGATATAAAGGCGAAGTTTATGGAAAATGAGTTAAAACTATTTTCTGAATGTATGAAAAGTACTGAATCCAAAAATGTTGGGTTTTTTGACAATCTGATTTTTCTAAGTACCTATACAGCCTCAAATAAAAATAGTGTATTTACGCAAAAGTGAACAGTAACTGCAGATCTGCTACAAAACGCAATTTAGAGAAACCCCCACCCATGATAATTGTATGGGGTATGGTCAAAAATACTTTTAACTGAACTAAAAACCACTCGATTGCAATTTCAAAAAATTACCTTGGCAAGGTCAGGACATTATTTATTCAAAATGGCTGCCGTATGACACATGATTATAACGGTCAAGCGTCATGAACTCACCTCCAAATAGGATGGTGCCGTTACATTTAGGATTTTTTTTGCTACCATTTCCTTTATTTTTGTCAAAACCAGAAAAGATTTCTGAAGAAAACTTTGGTATTTTTTTTAAGGACTATCAGAATGCCATATGTCTGCAAAGTTTGAAAGGTATACCTTTTTCTTAAGTGGATATACAATTATTTGAAGGTTGGAACCAGAGGATACGTGGCGCATGAATCGGCGCCCCTGTACAAAGTATATGGGAAAATGATTTGTAAAGAGCTTTTTTTTTCTAAAACGTTGATAACTTTGACAAAACTAGATGTATAGTAACAATGTTGGCATCAAATGAAAGCTTTAACATTGAATTTTATTGTAACATGATTGAAAAGTGTTTTGGCCACTTTCAATCAACACAAACACAGACAATTAGGGCTTGCCTGTACAAATTCTATAATATAAGAATTCACCAAAAGTATCGTTTAAGATTGTGCCCCCATATATTATATGGGGGCACAATCTTAAACGATACTTTTGGTGAATTCTTGGTAAAAACGTTAATATCTTCCAAAATACATATAAATTTGGTATCAAATTAAAAGCTTACTTATCAAACTGTATCATGTCCTAACACATTTAGGCTTAAATTTATATTCCAATCTTTAAAGAGATAGTTGAGTATTGGTCAAACTTAACTTTAGTAACCAAAACCTGCACCCTTACGGTACAAAGTATTAGTTATAACCATGACCAGTACATTGTCAGGGTTTTTTATACTAAAGTTGTACACCATAAGCAGGACTTCATAGGTCATTATAATGAAACTGCTCAATTATCAACCCACAAACTGTTGCACGAACACACATAAATTTAGTATGCTCTAGTCCAGTAGTATGATTATGTTTATGGCAAATGGCATGAATACAAGTAGCAGCCCATTTCATTTTCAGCACCCTCAGCTCATGGAAACACATCTGGCAGCTGACCCCCCAATCCCCTAAATTGGCATCCACATCTAACACGAAGCTACGAAATTTTGCAGACATATATCATGCAGCGATTATGTTATGATCAACAGGCTTTACACCATTAGAGCCTATTCAGTTGTTTATATCGATACTTCTCTTATTATCGATTCATTTACCTCCTGTATCCAAATACACGATAGGCAAAATCAGACTCAAATGTATATTATTGGTTACATAAGCTAATATCTAACTTTGTATATATTCAACGACTCGGTAATTAATTTCGTATCAACAAAGTAAACACACTTGTATTCGGAAATCGGTTGTACTCTGTTTTGCACATACCAGACGCAATTTAATACCCCTAATAATAACCTCGCATATGAATATTCATGGTTATCGCGTTATCAGTAGCCAATCAAGTATGTTGCAATGCCCTACTAAATCCTGCTTGGATAATCAGTAGACTCTCGACCAATCACAATTATGAGTCGACACTATCGATCATATCCCGTGTATACAGTCGGAATTGAATAGTATCGATATCTGCATTGTCGTCATGTCAATATGGTGAGTTGTTAATGTTTGATTGCTCCAGCGTTTCCATGAAGCATGACTCATATTTTATTATAAGTTATGCTTCACATTTTGTATTCTAGTGTATGGACCAACCATGTAAAACATGTTCAGAGATCTAATATAACACATGTGATTTGTCGTTTATATCAGGTACAATGCATCAATCTTATCACATTATGGATTCCTCGATATTTTACTTAATTCATAAAGCATACATAAATATTGTATATGACGTATGCCAATGCAGCCATAAACCGTGCAAATGTTGGCATTGTTCATGTATGATAATGCTGCTCATAGATAACATAACGCAATGGATATTTTATATAAAGGTTTCGTGCAAACTTTTTGTGATTAAAGCTTATTGGTTATAAATAATACCAAAATGCAAATACCATGAACAGTTGTATAAACAGTCATACAAACTTTTCAAATCAATACAAACAAATTGTTTTTTAGATTGATGGAATATTACACAGGTGGCGTGCAAATGTCACAAGATTCTGTTTTTTGAACGCTTTGAACACATGTCATACTTTCCCCTATAACACAGAATTAAAAAAAACGATTGATAGCATGAATTAGTTCAAACAAGTTTGCATGAAGTAACAAGTTACTAGAAAATCAATTTTTCTAAAAAGTCTCTACCTCCTCTGTTCCACAACCTCTCCCCATATACCTCGTTTATGTCGATCCCTCTAATGTAGCGCGCGAATGCAAGACAATTTAAGTCTTTATATTACAAAAGTTTAGTGACACCCCAGAGTCATGCTGATAATTATACAAGGTCATTAGATTGTTATACATGTAATAGATCCCCTTGATATCTCATATTAATAGTTCGACAAAGTACACACAAATATTGGCGAACTTATCAGCACAGTGCACAGCACAATATCGACCTCCAATGTGTGTCTATACATATAAATTTGTTATAATCATCATTAACTATGGAGTTATCTCGTTTAAATATGAAATCTAGCCGCATTGAAAATAATTAACAGTGTGTAAATGTTAGCTTTGTATAAACACATTGTACAAATAAACACTTGTGCAGTTTTTCTAAAATAAAGATATGAAGTTCGACTCCAAAGTTCTCTATTGTTTTTAGGCACCGCCAATTATTCATCGACCAAGTAACACCTCAGGGTGGGGGGGGGGGGGGGGGGGGTGCGGTCATGATGCAATAGTCACGTTGTAGTAAAACGTTTCCAGGACATCGCCTGTCTCATACCGTGATGTATCTGTATTGCAGATAGAGGCATAGAACAAGACTTATATTTGTTTAAAATTGTCATTTCGTTATAAAGATATTTACGATTGAAGTACTCAAAAATGTATATATCTATTTCAATTTCAATTTCAATTTCAATTTATTCTTGCTTCCAACAAAACATTACAAATGAATAAGGATAATTTGCACAAAATAGTGATATACATATTGGAAACAAGAGGGGTCCACTAAAAAGCAATGCTTGTACAATTGTGGACCCCTCAAATAATAGTTAGGTATATTGTACATTTAAATTAACACATTCTAGACTACAACAACATAAACAAATATAGAGAGAAAAAAGGGGGAAAAGGGGATGCCAACAGAGACCAACATGGGACAAGAGAGAACTTTACATGACACAAATAGGAGAAGACGCACACAATACAAACAATGAGACACTGCCAAAAGGAAGTGAGAGATCGGAGGTACAAATGTATGTAACAGATAAGCTGCAAGTGGGGTTCAAGTGAAAATAAGGAAAAAGACTTGCGCATAATAGAATGGAACCATGCATGAGAAGGCACAATATATAATATCAGATTACATTTTGATCCGCGAGTAAATAATGACCTTGTTTAAGGATGACGTAAGCACGAAATAAGAGTAAATGGGAGATATAATTCAATGATGTTTATAAGATTGTAATAAAAACAATTTTAATTTTTTCTTAAAGATATTAATCGATGGAGCATTTTTTATTTCATTACTTAAAGAATTCCATAATTTAGGACCTTCATATATAAATGTATTTTGAGCAAGTAGGGTCCGCAAGAGAGGTAAATGAAATTCTTCAGAATGTCTAGTTGGATAATTATGAACTGAGCTATTTTTAAAAAACATTTCTTGAAAAACAGATGGTAGCATGTTATTATTATAATTAAACATAAATTGACCAAGTTGAAATAAATATAGGTCTTTTACCTTCAGTATCTTATTTTCAAAAAATAAAGAGTCAGTATGGGAGCGAAAAGGGGAATTACAAATAATACGAATAACCTTCTTTTGTAATAACAACACTTTATCTAATAAAGTTTCATGTGTGTTTCCCCAAACTAAAAGACCATAATTTAAGTATGGGAGTATCAAAGAACTATAAAGCATAATTAGTGAATTAAAAGGAAGACATGTTTTTACTTTATAAATAATACCAATATTACGAGAAATAATTTTACAAATATTATCAATATGATGTTACCAAGAAAGGTTACTATCAACCGTTACACCCAGAAATGTAATGAATGAAACACGCTCCAATGGGGTGTTTTCAAAAACTATGTTAGCCGGTAACGAAGAATCTATAGATTTACTAAACAACATATATTTCGTTTTCTGGAGATTCAATGATAATTTATTCGCTCTAATCCATGATAAAATATGACTCAATTAAATATTAATAATTTCAACTAATCTATGAGAATCCGTATGAGAAAAAAAAAATGTGTATCATCAGCAAAAAGTACGAATGACAAAATTTCGGACGATCGACAGAAGTCATTAATATATAAAATAAATAAAAGTGGGCCTAATATACTACCTTGTGGAACACCACAATTTATATTACGAGGAGCTGAAGAGTTATCATTTAAAAATACATAATGCCATCTGTCTGAAAGATAGCTCCTGAACCACTCCAAGGCCAACCCACGTACACCATAATGTGAAAGTTTATAAAGTAAAATATCGTGGTTAATCGTGTCGAAGGCCTTGGAGAAGTCCAGGAAAATGCCTATCGTATGAGACGATTTGTCGATTGCATGAGCTACCTTCTCAATAAAGGACAATAATGCGTGTACAGTATTGTGTTTTTCCCTAAAACCAAATTGGAGACTAGACAAAATATTGTTATTTTTTAAAAAGGATACTGTACGAGAATATATTATCTTTTCTAAACATTTTGAAAAAGAGGATAATAAGGAAATGTGAGGAAATAATTATTTACATCTAATTTATCGCCCTTTTTAAACAAAGGAATTACTTTGGCAATTTTCATAGAGTTTGGTACCTGGCCATATAATAAAGACAAATTAAAAATATGAACGAGAGGATCCACAACAGAAGGTATAATGCCCTTTAAAATAAAATTATTAATTTCATCATGGCCAGAACTTTTCTTAGAATCAAATTTCGAAACAATATCTAAAATTTCATATCTGTGAATAGGAACAAAAAATATAGAGTTTGAATTGGGCTGGCCCAAAAAATCAACAAAATGCTTATTTGATAGCCATAACGCAGTACAAAGTCAGAGTCAGAGCAATAATTTTGGGATACCACATTTTGTATTCTAGTGTATGGACCAACCATGTAAAACATGTTCAGAGATCTAATATAACACATGTGATTTGTCGTTTATATCAGGTACAATGCATCAATCTTATCACATTATGGATTCCTCGATATTTTACTTAATTCATAAAGCATACATAAATATTGTATATGACGTATGCCAATGCAGCCATAAACCGTACTATGAAGGTTCTGTGCAAATGTTGGCATTGTTCATGTATGATAATGCTGCTCATTGATAACATAACGCAATGGATATTTTGTATAAAGGTTTCGTGCAAACTTCTTGTGATTAAAGCTTATTGGTTATAAATAATACCAAAATGCAAATACTATGAACAGTTGTATAAACAGTCATACAAACTTTTCAAATCAATACAAACAAATTGTTTTTTAGATTGATGGAATATTACACAGGTGGCGTGCAAATGTCACAAGATTCTGTTTTTGAACGCTTTGAACACATGTCATACTTTCCCCTATAACACAGAATTAAAAAAAAACGATTGATAGCATGAATTAGTTCAAACAAGTTTGCATGAAGTAACAAGTTACTAGAAAATCAATTTTTCTAAAAAGTCTCTACCTCCTCTGTTCCACAACCTCTCCCCATATACCTCGTTTATGTCGATCCCTCTAATGTAGCGCGCGAATGCAAGACAATTTAAGTCTTTATATTACAAAAGTTTAGTGACACCCCAGAGTCATGCTGATAATTATACAAGGTCATTAGATTGTTATACATGTAATAGATCCCCTTGATATCTCATATTAATAGTTCGACAAAGTACACACAAATATTGGCGAACTTATCAGCACAGTGCACAGCACAATATCGACCTCCAATGTGTGTCTATACATATAAATTTGTTATAATCATCATTAACTATGGAGTTATCTCGTTTAAATATGAAATCTAGCCGCATTGAAAATAATTAACAGTGTGTAAATGTTAGCTTTGTATAAACACATTGTACAAATAAACACTTGTGCAGTTTTTCTAAAATAAAGATATGAAGTTCGACTCCAAAGTTCTCTATTGTTTTTAGGCACCGCCAATTATTCATCGACCAAGTAACACCTCAGGGTGGGGGGGGGGGGGGGGTGCGGTCATGATGCAATAGTCACGTTGTAGTAAAACGTTTCCAGGACATCGCCTGTCTCATACCGTGATGTATCTGTATTGCAGATAGAGGCATAGAACAAGACTTATATTTGTTTAAAATTGTCATTTCGTTATAAAGATATTTACGATTGAAGTACTCAAAAATGTATATATCTATTTCAATTTCAATTTCAATTTCAATTTATTCTTGCTTCCAACAAAACATTACAAATGAATAAGGATAATTTGCACAAAATAGTGATATACATATTGGAAACAAGAGGGGTCCACTAAAAAGCAATGCTTGTACAATTGTGGACCCCTCAAATAATAGTTAGGTATATTGTACATTTAAATTAACACATTCTAGACTACAACAACATAAACAAATATAGAGAGAAAAAAGGGGGAAAAGGGGATGCCAACAGAGACCAACATGGGACAAGAGAGAACTTTACATGACACAAATAGGAGAAGACGCACACAATACAAACAATGAGACACTGCCAAAAGGAAGTGAGAGATCGGAGGTACAAATGTATGTAACAGATAAGCTGCTAGTGGGGTTCAAGTGAAAATAAGGAAAAAGACTTGCGCATAATAGAATGGAACCATGCATGAGAAGGCACAATATATAATATCAGATTACATTTTGAGTCCGCGAGTAAATAATGACCTTGTTTAAGGATGACGTAAGCACGAAATAAGAGTAAATGGGAGATATAATTCAATGATGTTGATAAGATTGTAATAAAAACAATTTTAATTTTTTCTTAAAGATATTAATCGATGGAGCATTTTTTATTTCATTACTTAAAGAATTCCATAATTTAGGACCTTCATATATAAATGTATTTTGAGCAAGTAGGGTCCGCAAGAGAGGTAAATGAAATTCTTCAGAATGTCTAGTTGGATAATTATGAACTGAGCTATTTTTAAAAAACATTTCTTGAAAAACAGATGGTAGCATGTTATTATTATAATTAAACATAAATTGACCAAGTTGAAATAAATATAGGTCTTTTACCTTCAGTATCTTATTTTCAAA
The DNA here is from genome assembly GCA_037951105.1 of Echinarachnius parma. NCBI lineage: Eukaryota > Metazoa > Echinodermata > Echinoidea > Clypeasteroida > Echinarachniidae > Echinarachnius > Echinarachnius parma. Next base: position 44,551 of record JBAMJV010012856.1, read on the forward strand.
AAATAAAGAGTCAGTATGGGAGCGAAAAGGGGAATTACAAATAATACGAATAACCTTCTTTTGTAATAACAACACTTTATCTAATAAAGTTTCATGTGTGTTTCCCCAAACTAAAAGACCATAATTTAAGTATGGGAGTATCAAAGAACTATAAAGCATAATTAGTGAATTAAAAGGAAGACATGTTTTTACTTTATAAATAATAACAATATTACGAGAAATAATTTTACAAATATTATCAATATGATGTTACCAAGAAAGGTTACTATCAACCGTTACACCCAGAAATGTAATGAATGAAACACGCTCCAATGGGGTGTTTTCAAAAACTATGTTAGCCGGTAACGAAGAATCTATAGATTTACTAAACAACATATATTTCGTTTTCTGGAGATTCAATGATAATTTATTCGCTCTAATCCATGATAAAATATGACTCAATTCAATATTAATAATTTCAACTAATCTATGAGAATCCGTATGAGAAAAAAAAAAAATTTGTATCATCAGCAAAAAGTACGAATGACAAAATTTCGGACGATCGACAGAAGTCATTAATATATAAAATTACAAGGGCATATAACTAACAGAGAATGTCATGACTTGTAGAAATTGTCATTATATTGAAATACAAAATTAATGCATTTTTAGTTAATGCGTGCTTTTTAATAACATTTCTGATGCTTTATATTGTTATTCCTTAACATATTTGCTGTGCAAAATGTCAATTATTGTCAACAATCAATCTTAAACCAAACAAAATTGCTAGATATGCCAAATTGTATAGTTTATTTTCGAATTCGTATAATTGTGAAAAGAGGTCTTCATGTATTGCATGCCAAGCGGCGCAGCTGCACTCTCTAGGAATATTATAAAAACAGAAGCAAACCATTTTATAAAACCCTGACCGATTTCCAAAATAATATCAGCAAAGTTTGCATGGTATCACGTGATATGATCTATGTTCCAATGCTAACGCCAGTGCCCCATCACATCATGTTATACGAATCATTTAATTATGGTATGGACCGAGTTGAGCAATTATGGACTCGCCGCTACATAAGCTTCCCGCCTCTTATATAATGTCTTTGTGTATTTGTCCTCAGAGAATTCAAAAATGTTACCTTACATGGTTGTTATTATGCTCTTGTAAAGAGCAAATATGCAATGTGGTATCCAAAAATTATTGTACTTAGTTGGGGTTTTACATTTTTACGCACTTCAATCGTAAATATCTTTATAACAGGGGTGTCGATCCTGGGGGGGGGGGGGGGGGGGGGGGGGGCAGGGGGGCGGTCGCCCCCCCCCCCCAATGAAAATATTGGGGGGGGGGGGCGAACATATCATTTCGCCCCCCCCCCCCCAATAATTCCGAAAATGAGGAAGAAAAAAATCGAGTGATATAATGCCAAAGAGGGGAAAGACACATTTATCAATAATTAATCTTCAAAATAGCCGTTTTTTTTGTTTGAAAAGGACTGTAAATCAGTTTCTCATATTGCAAGTTTCATTTGGGTTGCGGGAACTCATCTTTTGAAATGTGTTGGGCAGCGTAATTTCTCAAACGCACACCTCAAACGAAGTTTATTAAACCCTCATCTATATATAGCACACCGTCACAGAAAATAAAATAATCTCGGTACATATGCGCTGAACGCAAATCAAATTGGAATATCATGTCCCCCCACATTTGAAAAAGGAGCAGATTGTCCCCCTCCCTTTGTCATTATGTATGTTTGGTTCCATACCTATATACTTCATATTACGTGAAATCTCTGTCTCAGGTGTGCACCAAATCGCACAATTTCACGCCCAAAAAATACAAAAGCTCCCTACTTTGGGAGGGGGACACCCCCTCCCAAAGTAGGGAGCTTTTGTATTTTTTGGGCGTGAAATTGTGCGATTTGGTGCACACCTGAGACAGAGATTTCACGTAATATGAAGTATTACCCCCCCCCCCCCCCCCACACCCCCCACACCCCCTCCCACACCCTCCCCCGCTCGGTCGCTTCGCTTCCTCGCAATGTCTCCCCTACACTTTTGAGAAATTGTTGACGCCCTTGCTTAGTTTCATGGGAGCCCAATGCCCTAGACTATATCGATAGCTCTATAGTATACACGATCACGTGGATCCATCTCATGCAAGGCTCAGTCTTTTCCTCGCAATGCCCTTTAAAAATACGTTATGAGTAGGTTCACTATTTTATACCATTTTAACACCCATGCTAGGAGCAAATGTCTGAAATCTAAAAGCTTCCGGGGGCTCCGCCCCCTAGACCCCCATTATTGTCCCCAAATGCGGGTGCCCCCTAGCTAACTGCCTTAGCGTTGTTCGTATGCTGGTTCCTCCCGCACCGCGCGTTCATTCTCGGCCCCCGTGCGCATATGGCAATATACGCCCGTACGTAATCTTCATGGGTAGCAAATTTCCGGGTATCGCGAAACAAAACTGGATATATTGTAGCAGGTTTTAACATCTTATTGGCCCATAAACATTTTTGATTCAATTCACTGGTTCAGTGCAGAGGTCTCATGAGTCATGTCATTGGCGTAGCTACGAGGGGGGGGGGGGGGGGGGAGGGCATGAGCAGACGCCCCCAAACAAACAAGAACAAACGAATGTGGCGTAGCTACGGGGGGGATGGGCACACACCCACATCCCCCCTCCTAACAAAAATAAGATTTGAATGCAATAATTCATAACAATTTTGTAAAAAAACAGTAAGGGACATTAGGGGGACATAATCAAAATAAAAAAATTAAAAATAAGGTGTGCCCCAATCAAACCGATCACACTACGTCACTGATTCATTGGATTAATTGGACAAAACATTATTGTAGTTTGAATTAACAGCAATTAAGATCATATCATCATCACCATCATCGTGATGGTCATCATGACCATTTCCATAAACTGTGTTAGTTTCATTATTACCATCTTCATAATAATTACATTATCACCATCATCATCATCATCGTGTCGTCGTCGTCATTACCATCATTATCATCATCATCATCGTGGTCGTCGTCTTGCCATGCAAAACGCCGTCGTCACTATCATTAGCACATAAACAGATATGTGGCGACGTGGTGAATATGAGGCGCTGTGCAAATAATTTATAAAGTATTTTCAGCCTGGGTGATCTTTTATGAAAGAGATTGGGGGAAATGCCGTTAATTTATGTAAGTACTCGCCCTTCTTACACTGCTACGTTCAGAAACCTCGGGGTAAGGGTGTGCTGCAGTCTCTAGACATCCCCTTCGCCTCTTTCACCCTGGGCGATACATATTGCGAACTTTACAGCATTACTATTGACCTCATAATCGTTGTGATCACCCGATTCACAAAAAGCACACAGTAAGCCACCGTAAAAAAAAAGAAAGGCACACGGTAAAATACTGAAGGGATGACATCTTCTGTAATCTGATGGACACGGTGGGATAATCTATACAGTGATCCTATCCCTAACCCTAACCCTAACCCTAACCCTAACCCTAACCCCTCAGACGGTACTTTACTGAGTACCTCGTCACCCAGGTGATAGGTGACAACATCTAAACAATATATTACCGTGTACTTTTTTGTCATCCCTTCAGTATTTTACCGTGTGCCTTCTGTGTAATATGGTAGGTGTTGTGATTGTACAGTAGTATTTGTACGACAATTATGCAGGGATAGTGCATCTCGAATTTGAAGAATGCAAATGATGCTTAGTTCCAAAGTTCTCCATTGTTTGACAGATCCGAGGCATTTGTTTGTCGTAAGTGCTGGGTGCTAGGAGGGGGAAGGTGGGGGGGGGGGGGGGGGGGGGGTGAGCTTTTAACTTCTCATCAACACATGCTAATTAATTATGACAATTTAAAGAACATATTGTATCACTTGCACACCCAAATCTGGCTAAAAAATAACACGTAAAAGGATAAATAATATTAATATATATTGAGAGGTCTAAATATTGTATATGAAATCCCCCCTCCCCCTTACACATATAAATCGTACAGAATAGTGATACGCTGTATTGTTATTGCCCACAACAAAACAATAACACCTACAACACCATCAAACTTTTGTAAAAAACACACTGACGTTGCTACGGGGGAGGCGGGGAGGAGTTTCCAACCTAATTGAAACCATAGGCGTACCCAGGGGGGGGGGGGGGGGGGGGGGTTCGGGGTTCAACCACCCCCCCCCCCCCCCCCCCACCCCCCCAATCCCATTTTTCTTTGCTCACTTTTAATCACAATTTAAAGGGGTGGTACAGTTTTGGTATGGTTAAACTGTAGTAACTAAAACCTGCATAATAACATTACGAACTAATAGTTATAACTCCATGCTCGAAAGATATAACAAATTACAAACGACTTAAAAACAAACTTTACATGGAATTGTAATAACATTTGTATTTAAATTTGTTTACATTTCATTTCATAACTACGGCGATGTTCTATGTTAGTGTTTTTCTTTTAAATAATACGAAATGTGCTTATTAACTTTAAAATAGGCATTTGCCTAGGAATAAATTGTCAATAGGATTGACAAATCAGCATTTAATGACCTTGCAGCACTAGGATATCGAGGTAAGGGTTGCTAACAGGGGCGAGGTATTCTGATGGGAGCGGGGAAGGGGGAGGATCTAAATGGAGTACAAGAGAAACATCATACCGACTGATGTCGAAGACTACATCAGAGGGTGGGACAAATGCCCATATGCACATTGCGCCACAACTTCCCCTATGACCCCCCCCCCCCCCCCCCCCCCTACCATGCATTATAATTTCCGACCGAATAGACGCCCCTACCATGGGGGTAGGGGGGCCTGGCGAGGGGCACCTTACGTGTGTTAGTACTTAGTTTTACGTAATATATTCAAGTTGTGGATATGAAATGAAATTTAACTTGAATTTAAATTCCTCGTTGTGTGTTTTACGTGTAGGGGTAAAATTAGTGCAAAACAGGTGCCTCAAAAACATCAACCCCTAATCAGTCTGCCTCTGCATATTAATGTCGCGGGCAATGATTTTACGTAGAAATTTATATTACGTTTACAATTGTAGTTGATACATAAATATTATTCGTGGGAAGTTGAAATTACGAAGACATGTTTATCAATGCACATACGGCGAGGAACAATCACTTGTTTTCTATCGGTTGTGATAGTCGTAATATTGTTCTCATTGTTTACCATGTGAAACAAGTTCCATTTTCTTATATGGCACCTCAACACGATTAAAATGTTATAATTACCATACTCGCCTAACCCCTCAAATCCATGTAAGAATTTAAAGACGCAGTACAGTTTTGGTATGGTTAAACGGTAGTAACTAGAACCTGCATAATAACATTACGAACTAATAGTTATAACTTCATGCTCGAAAGGTATAACAAATTACAAACGACTTAGTAATTTGCCTGTTATTATAGCCTGTTATCATTTAAACCATTAAAACACAAGAAGGCGCTTTCTAAAGAATCAGTGGTTTCAACCATTTCCATACAAAATTATTAATGTAATGTTGTTGAAATAATGATAGAACATTATAAAATTACATGTAGTATTATGTGTTCACTTGTAGGAAGTCTGGAAGATGCAAATGTGATGGAGGATAGTTTTCAGCGAGGGCTTGGAGCTACATCTGGTAAGCACATTCTAAATGTTTATCTATCGGAATGATATTGTTTATATTTTTTAATTTTGGATTTCTCCCGATATATCTGCACTGTACAATACCAATATTCCGATGTTACAACACAATCCCTTCTTATAGTTATTCAACATTTTGTATCAATTAGTTTGGCCAATACAAATGTTTTTAGTCACTTTCCAAAAACTGTTATTTGGCTTTAGAAGTGCGAATTCATTGAAAATTACAACGTAAGACTATTTGCATCATTAGAAAACCTGGGGCTAAAGGATGGACAAGAAAATAAATGTTTTCAGTTACACATTCATATGTTATCATAATAAGACATAAATAGAAAACCCAATCGCAACACCTTTACAACTGTACACGAAATTAAATTTGACAGTGTAAGTTATTTTATGATGACCACAATACTTTATTGATCACGTTCTTCAAATCATTACGGAAAACATTAAAACACATCGGGTAATGTTAATTCAACACTAACACTGGTCTTAAAGCCCAAGTCCAGTTTCGGGAAAGTAGCCGAATACATCTATATTGATCAATATTGTTAAATATGAATTGGAATAGGGCTTGTGTGATAAAATCCGAACCTAAGCATCGTTAAATACAGAAATATCGGAAGGAATCCAATATCCGCCTGTGAAATTCATACATCCACCGCGCGTTCAGAGCTCTCAGCGCGGCTAGCGCTGGGGTAGATATAGCCCGTATATACCCAGCTAGCCACCTGACGTTGGGCCGATGTCGGAATTTGGTTGCCGGATGTCGGCATATCGCCGTTGGCTCGAGGTTAAAATGTCCGCCAGCCCAACATCGTCACGACGTCATTTTTGTGATATATTGGCATAACGTCATTTTCCGACAATGGCCCAACATCATCTCATGACATGATGTTGGGCCATTGTCGGAAAATGACCTTATGCCAATATATCACAAAAATGACGTCGTGACGATGTTGGGCTGGCGGACATTTTAACCTCGAGCCAACGGCGATATGCCGACATCCGGCAACCAAATTCCGACATCGGCCCAACGTCAGGTGGCTAGCTGGGTAGCGAACACCGCGTATACACAGTACTCGTGGTCGTTATAGACGTAGCGTATGGGTGATTCCGCTTTGGCGATATAGATATCGCCAAAGCGGAATCACCCATACGCTACGTCTATAACGGCGGCATAAATATATAATTTCGCAAATATATCAATTAGTAGGCGGTTTCTTGGCCAAATTTGAATAATCCTATATGAGTACAATTATATTCTTTCAAATTATTGGCAATAAGAGCGTCCATTTCATTTTTTGTTTTAGAGGGGGCGTTTCCAAAACTAGCCTGTACCTTTAAAACCCATACTAAGTGGCTTAGTGTTACGATGGTGTTAACAGATTGACCTCGAATGTTGCCGTAATACAACTTCCGTTTCCGGTAGGGGGTGTTTATTTTGTGAATATAATTTCGTAGAGGGTGTTGAGCTAATGTTTGTGTTAAGTTAACACTTAAATTAATCATAACACCGCATTTTAAATAAGATGGTGTTCAAGGTTTGATCTTTGTTTTTACGTATTTCGGCAGTGTAACGTGTTTTCTGGTGTTTAGCGTCGTCTGCTGAACAGATACAATGTGTTTGTGTTAGTGTACTTGGTACATGCAAACCTCAATTGACTTAACACTAACCCCTGAATGAAATGAATATCAAGTTCAATGTTGGTGTTAGTGTTACTATTAAAAGGCGAAATTGACATGGGACTTATCCGAGCTTTAAGATCAAAATTCTTGAATCAAATTGTTGTGTTTTCATTTGTCTGAACACCTCAATAAGCTCAGGGCAGTAACAATATATCCTCATCTTGACAGTACTGCATTAGGAACTTCATACATCTAAACAACATTGCAGGTTAATCGTCATGAAATAGGGTCTGAGGATAAACAAAACTTCTACTCAGACTATTTACTTTATATGTTCCGTGCTTTCCCTAATGCCTCCCATGTGGGATAACCCCGTCAGATGCTCCCATGATTTGTTGACATTTGATTTGTGTTTTGACTTTTCGTGTATGTATATGTACACGTTTTGTTTTATGTATTTATTTTGTATACACATTTTTATTAAGTCGAGACTAATTTAAGTATTAGGGTTCAAATTGGTCAGAAAGTCGCGCACGTCTCTTGCAATTTTATATATGAATAACACTAATAATAGGGATTAATCTAGTAAAATCGAATCGATCAAGTGAGTTGTTTGATATTTTTAGTTGTAGTTATAGAATGAAATACATGCGTGTGATATGTCTATATTGAGGTTTGCTGTTTTAATGATTTACCATATAAGAATCTCCGTCGCCAGTTAGGTTTTTTTTATGAATATTGGCTAGTGTTAACTGACAACTATCGATACTAAGTTTGATTAGTTCGTGACCTCTCTAAAAGAGAATTCAGACAGGTATACTAGACGCGTGGATCCATATTGCGCATTTGTACGCACGGTACATAATCCCCATTGGCTCAGTTATAAGTAGCGATCGCACACTGTCCCACTTCAGAACACCCGAGTCGAAAATGCATCAAAAGTAGTCGCGTTCGGAATATTTGTACTAGTCAAATGGAGATCCATCAGAGATGATTACGAGCGAAAATATTACGTTACAGCTTAACCGCACCGACTTCAAAGTGCCGCTGTTTGATCTTATCAGCGATGGTCAGCGATGTACTGCCTCAGGTGACAGGTCGAGAAACTTGCTCGGTATACAGATACCAGCTGTTTGCAATTTCATAAGCAGGCCCGTGTTCAGATTTTTCGAAGCACCGCTCTTCGATCGATCCAACTGCACATATCGTGAGTTTACCTCGGGAGATTATGGTGGAGTGCGAGTTGGAATTTGCTGACTACCCATTATAACCCACGCATATGGATTTAAAAGGCAAATTTTCACACTAAACACCAAATCACCCATTGTCCCTCGAAAAGCTTATTTTCACGGCGTAAAACAACAGCATTTGTAATGATTGTATTACAATTTGGAATTTTGTTCAGCGCAAAATATAATACATGTTGCAGAAGATTTTTTTCCCGCAATAATAATAATAATAAGGTATTTATAACGCGCATATCACATATGTCTCTATGCGCTGTAAGAAATTGAAATAGACGAAAGAAAGGTTCAGCATACTATACTGCATATGAATTACTATCAAGTACAACTGAAAGGTGATATCCCAGAAGTGTGAACGTACATAAAATAGAATCAAATATAAATCAAATACAGCATGTTATGTGACTAATGTTTAAAGGGATAGTTGAGTTCTGGTAAGGAGAGTACAGTTTTGGTGAAACTGAATTTTAGTAACCAAAACCTACATCATTACATTCAAACTATTAGTTATAACTAGAAAGGAACACAAAATTCCAAATGACGAAGTAAAGATTTTTTTTTTTTTCCAAAAAAGAGCCGTTCAAAAAGAGCCGTTAAAACGTAAGAGGGCGCTCTCTAAACACTCATCGGTTTCAACCATTTTGAATAAAATATTGTGCATGTGATGTTTTGTTGAAATAGTGATTAAATAGAGAAGTAACCAACAACTATTAACATACCTATTTTGTAACTTTTTGAAAAGAGGAAGCATTTTTTTGAAATTTTAACCGCTGGTTCAAAATTCTCTAATAAACCCGGGGCCCCAGCTTTATTACAAATTGTTATATTTATGGATATTTCAGCCGTCTCTGAACCGATTTTGATCAAACAAAGATGATTTTATTATTTAAATATTATGCTCTTTCAAATTTTACACTCAGTTTTTTATTACCTCACAAAAAAAATAAGTAGTCTAGCGCCCTCTCTACCAAAACTCAACTACCCCTTTGATATTGCTCCTTAAAACCAGTTACTGATCGCATTCAAATACCAATGATTGTATTTAACTGATATATTTTACTTTGCCATAATATATGCACTTTTTCGCGGCGACAGAGCGTTTTTCAGCCGAGATGTGAAAGGACTCGTATGGCATGCAGCTTTAGTGTATTATTGCATGCGTTTGGCTAGGGAAAACATTTTAATTAAGCTTGAATGAAGTCTATGTTAAAATGATGGATATTAACATTCTTATTTGCTATTTTTCCAATTTAAATGCATAGTTTTGAAGGACGTGCTTATTCTCAAACTATCGAAAAGGATCGATGAGGGATATGTACCTGCTAAACACTTCAGCATATATCTAGGATTTGATAACGCAGAAGGAAGCAATGCCATGATCAAGGCTTTATCGCATCTTGCTCCACAAGATGCTTACACAGAATTACTCGGGAGATTTGTCGACAAGCACGGCACCAAGAAGGATAGCGCCCTCCTGCTTCGAGCCATTCTTAGAAACAACAATATGGCACCCGTTGCTGAACTACTAGAGGAAGGTATGAACAGAATACACTGCTCTTTTTCATTTAAATATAATATGCACAATTGCTGCTCTCAACCCAGGTTTAGTAAATGGTAACCTGGCAAGAATCCTTGAAATGCTTGATACGCTTGTTTGCCACGCTTGCATGCAGCTCGGCTACAGCCAGGGTAATAATACAATGTACAGTATGATGCGCCTCGGAATAAAATTCATAGTTGATGGCCCAATATAAATGCTTGTTTATTATTATTATTATTATTATTATTACTATTATTATTATTATTATGATTATTACACACATATATCAAACATTTGGTCGGTACGTTTAAAATAAGTTTTTCAAAATGCTTAAAGGTATGGTGACAAGAAAACTGCCTCAAAATGGGGTTTTACTATATCTAAGGTAGATTTTCATGAATATTACTAATACAAACATATTTTCCTCGTGGGAAAACCCGGTAAAATAAAAAAAAAATCAACTTGTAAATTCACTTTCGGAACCCCCGTAAAAGTCCCGGGCGAACAAAAAATGACGTCATCTTTGTGACGTTACCTGCAGGCAATCGCAGTTTAGCTCGGTCATAGACGTACACGCTGAGTGCAATACTCACGTTGACACAGAGATATTATTTCCATTTGTTTCAATATTTTCAAACATGTGTTCAGGTTTATATCATGGACGATATACACTCAGATGTGTAGCTGCATCCTGCTACCATTCATTTCTTAGCAATTCTTAAAGTCATACCTGTAAAGTGTCCAAATCCACGAAAATTACTTGGAGCTTCCTCGTTTCTCTTCTACCGTGTTGTTTAGCTTATGGTAAGAGAAGAATAAAACAGGCTTTGATTTTTTCAAATGTCCCTTTAGTATGAATATAATTATCATTGAAAATCATTATTTCTAAAGCGTTAATCAACGCAATTGAAAAAAGTACAATTGTCTTAGCTGAGAACGTCCGCATGCAGCACCCGTGAGAACATTCAGGAGATTGGACTTTGAGCCGAGCGAGATCAAATTCCATGAATTATGTACTACGTGTGTAAAAATACACGGGTGCGAATATCTCAAACGGATCATTCATTACTGCGACAAAAGTATGGCAGACCATCAGTATTCGGTGATAAACTATGAACTCAATATTCGTTTTTTTCACTAGGTAAACAGTGTTCGTTTTCTTTCAAACTTTCACAAATCTTTCAATTGTATTTTACAATGATATTGATATAGGATTGAAGTCTCAAATGTCATTTTGTGAAATATCTGACACTTTACAGGGATCACTTTAAGCATTTTCAGTAATACCTCAATTTACAAGCAAAAACGAGTTTATTTTACTAGCAAGTCATAGGCTCTGCATGTAAACAATGCACATTCCTCCGTGTTGCGGTCTGCATGTGATGTCATGAATCGGGTGACACGTGCGCACATTCCCGCTCCGCTATGAATGATTTTTTTTTAGGAGCATGGAACGCCGATGGGAAATAAAGCAAAAAAGTTGCATGAAATTTACCTTTTTCCCAACTTAAGGATTTCTTTGAAAAAAGGAGTGTGGTATATCAATAGAGGCACATATTCAAAGCTATAAACCTGAATCAATGCCGGGATTTCCCCCCTCCTTTAACGTTTATCAGTTTTAAGGTAGATTGTTTCATAACAAATTTGACTAAGTACTATTTCAAAGCTCAAAATGTTCCATTACACTTAACCCAAACTTCTATAATAAGCATGTAATACGAATATACAACTGCTGATTTAATGTTATGTATTTATATCATCATGACAGAATTGCGAAGACTGAACATCGAGTTCTATGACGTGGAATCCGAATGCCTTGTCCCTTTAAAACTTGGAGGTAATCAATGAATTTGCGACTTTAATCATTTAAATCTAAAGCAGTGTCCTCTGCTATATATTGGTGATAAAGAACCTTAAATCAGAGGCGTAAACACCCGACGATGTTAGTGGTCTAATAATTATGACGCCTGTCTAGTAATCAGGAGGTCGTGGATTTGATCCCAACCCGAGTCATAAAAACATGCACTAAGAATCAATTATTTAAAAAAGAGCGTATTGGCGAAATTCACTACTTAAACAATAATAAAGACTCTATAGGAGATTATAAAATTGATATGTGTGTGTACATCAGACATGAGGGTATACAAAACAACATATGTTTTTTTACTCAACAATGGAATACAAATTATGTTTAACGGGATAGTTCACTTTTCGTTTAGAGGACGCTTCGAGAAATAATTGTGTGAGGTAATAAAGTCTACAATTTTAAAGATCACACAATTTAAAAGACACAATCAACTTTTACAAGAGGATATACATTTAAAAATAATCAAATTTTAAATGTTGGTGTTTTTTTTTGGAGCTTATCTTGCCAATCAAATGTATTATATTATTTTCTTATATATTTAATGTCAATGATATTTGAAGAGCTTAATTCCAAAACACACTTTATTTACTTGTTCGACTTTGGAGTAAAGCAGGTTTCTTTGTCAAACTTTGTACACATACATATGGGAATAGGAATATGGATCGTCCCATATTTTGAATTGGATCGTGTAATGTGTCCTAAAATCTGGGTTCTAGATAGTTATTTGGCTTATTTATGTGCTAATATCTCTTTCTCAATTTTAATGGAAAGTTTATTTAGCGTTTTTTGGAACTAAGCTCTTCCATTATTTTGTATTTTGCGTCGTTATATATTTGTGCGTGTATGTTTATATAATAACTTTTGTTGTGCGCAAGGCACAATCATATGTCAGTCATTCATATGTTATGTGTCAATAAAACAGCTATTGTTATCTAACTTTGTTTGATCAACATCTATTCAGAAACAGCTGAAATACCTTAATATTTCCGCCCGGAATACAATCATGTTGGGAACCGACTTTATTCAATGATTGAGGGAAATATGTCTAATTCCTGCATCTTTGAAAATATACCAAAATGGTAATAAAATGATTTTGATGGTCAAACATTTCATACACATGTTTGGATTTTTAAATGGTTAAAACTTGAGATGTCAGATCTGGATGGCACTCTCTTGCGACAATGATTTTGTTTCGTATAAACAACCCTTTAGCTTTGCAGTTTATATGTTTTTTCTGTCATTGAAGAATCTGTTAGTTTTTCAACATAACGTACAAGTTCAGATTACTAAAATTACGTTCACCCAAATGTCTGTACTATGCTCTTATAATGACTAATATTGATTATTAGATGAATTATGCATTCAATTCGTACTTAATTCAATGGATCATACAGGCATACCAGAAATCTAGAACAATCATTCAAATAATACGTGTAGTTTGCGGTTGCACCATGTAAGAGGGGAGGATTCGTGACAAACAAGGACCTAGGTAGTCCTAGAAAGGACTGTTGTTATTGTGTATTGAGCTTGTAATTATAATATTAAGAACTACAGCGCCGGTATTTAGTTACTGTAAGGAGAGAGTAGGTGATAGGAGGGGATCGACTTTTCGAACAAGTTGACTGTCCGTCGTCAAGTCACCCAAGCGTTTTCAACAGCCAGGCCACCGCAAACCAGCATCAGCAAATAAGAACAAGCCGCCACCAAGGACTTACGTAGCAACCCATCAATCTACATTCCACTAGCAGACAAGGGCAACGCTATTGTACTTCTCAACAGACGAGTATAACAACAAGATCCAAGCCCTCATCGATACCCCGACCTGCAAACAACTGAAGAAGGATTCCACACAAGCAACATAGAGGAAACTGAACCAACAGCTGTTCTCGCTACACAGACTAGACACCTTACCCAATCCACTCTACTTCCAGCTCCGTTCATCTTCTGCTACCGGCTCCATCCTTTTCGGCCAACGGAAGATCCAGGTACTCGCCATCCCCCTTCATCCTATTATTTTTAACTCGAGGATCGCCATGCTACAACACCGCTATACACAGCTGACATCAGTTCTTAAGCCTCTTGTAAAAAAAAAAGTCGCAGCATCATATCAACAACTCCCAGCATTTTTTCGACATTCTCACAGAGAAAACCATACATGACACAGGCAACATGCATAGGCGCCGGAAGTGGGGGGCAGGGGGGGCGGCCGCCCCCCCAATCCAAAAAGTGGGGGGGCAAAACGCATTTTTGCCCCCCCAAAAAGCCCCCCCCCCCCGAAAAAAAAGAAAAAAAGAAAAAGGAGAAGAGTGGGAAAGAAAAAAGAAATAGTATGAGCTAAGACTTGTTAATTCTAACGTTCAACAACTAATCTATACATCCATTTTAAGTTTTCGCTGCGCGCTTCGCGCGCGAACAGATTATCTCAGTTTGTTGTGTAAATTGCGTATGGTCTTGGCCATGGGGTGAGTACTTTTTCTGTACCGGGCCACGTATAGTTCCCGTGTAGGCTGGCAATGCTCTAGCTGCTTGTGTGACGTGCACCAAATGCACCATTTCAAGTATATAAATGCAAAATCTTCCCCGTGGGAGGGGGATACCCCCTCCCAAACCCTCCCCCTCTGGCTCTGCCCCAGCGGCGCTTGGTCGCTTCGCTCCCTCGGGCATGTCGGGACTCATTCTTGGCTGTAGGCTATGTTGTTGGATCATACATAATGTGGCATATGGTATATGTTGGAACTGTGTATGACACTAAATACAATATTTTGTGTGCGTTGGGGTGCATATTTATTAGTGTGTCAATTATTTGTTTTCTTCGTGAAAAATATATGACATTTCTGGTCGATCAAATCATAACACGCTTTCCCAGATACAGTTAATCATAAGCCCGAATTTCCTATCTAGGTATGCACCAGATTGCACAATTTCAAGTCCAAAAATGCAAAAGCTCCCTACCGTGGGAGGGGGGACACCCCCCTCCCACACCCTCCCCCCGCTCAGTCACTTCGCTCCCTCGCAATGTCTCACTCTCACCTCAGCTCTGGCTCAAAGTTGGCAACCCTGTGAGTGTGCATGGTTGGGCATGAGCCCCTACACAACAAAAATCGTGAACCTATTTAGGTCTTTGCCCCCCCCCCCCCCCCCAATCCAAAACTGCTTCCGGCGCGCCTGGTCCCCCACCCCCTCCTCCTCCCCACGATGTGTACGCATATTAAGATGATATTATACAGTGCGAGTCCAAAAAAACGAAACCGGACTTTGATAGCTTATAAATCCATAAATCCAAAAGTATATATGTTGATATTGGTATCATGTTAAAGCTTGAGGACTTCCTTTTAAAATGATATATCATACACTCTGATCACTTCACGCTTCACCGAACGCGACCTAATTATCCAAAGGCATGCAAAAACTACCGTGTCCAAGTTTGCAGTGTTCTTGAAGTTTGAAGTTTTGAAGTTTGAAGTTTGAAGTTTTATTAACAACAACAAAAAATACATCATCATCATCAAATACATGTAAGACAAAATTATCACAAATAATTACTGTACATACTTAACAAAACAATTAAAGTAAAAATAAAAATGTCAGACGTGTATCTACCTAAAATGCGTTAGATCAAAAATCAAGTTGTCGCTAAAGGAGAACCGAAAGTTAGCACAAGTGCTAGTCGAGATCGGTCCTCTCTATTGTATAGTATAAACTAAACTATAATACAAATGACAGTATAAAATAACTTCACTGTAAAATAACTTTCATATAAAAGAATCATTATAATTAATGAGGTATACATTGTATACATTCTACCAAAGGCATTTCTAACCAAGCATATACAATTATTTATTTATTTACCAAATACATTGTGAGGGCCTTACGAAATAAATATCTGTTTTTTTTTTCTTTAATCTCCTGAGGCAAACTGTTCCAAAGTTTTGACCCAACAAAAGAAATGGAGAATGTCCCTTGAGTTGTCCTACATATCGGCAAGCGTAACAGAAAGTTTTCTTTCCCTCTGGTTCTATAAGTATGATGTAGCACTTCACAATATTCTAGTAAGGAGTGTGGTGAATTTCCTACGAACAAATCATACACAAATGTTGAAACTGCAAGTTCATGCAAGCTAAACACGTCCAATATCCTCAAGTTTTGAAACAGTGGTTTTGAGGATGTTCTAAATAATGAGAATGTAATCGCTCGCACAGCCATCTTTTGGGATAAATGAATACAATTCAAGTGAGATTTATAGCTGCTCCCCCACACCTCTATTCCATACAGTATGTGGGGTTGTATAAAACATTTATATAAGAGCACAAGAATATACTGAGGCACAAAATATCTCAGCTTAAAGAGCAAGCCCACTTTTCTCCGTACACTCTTGTTTACACATTCAATATGGTGTTTCCAAGTCAAGGTGCTATCAATTTGAACTCCTACAAAAGATGCCACACTCACTTCACTTATATCTGTATCGGACAGTCTAAGGACACTATTTATATTAACGATCTGCCTTTTACTTTTAATAAACATATAATTAGTTTTCTTTAAGTTAATAGTGAGCTTATTAGCGTTACACCATTTTTGAACTTCGTTTAACTGCTCATTAACTTCATTTATATCAATTTCCGTTCGACTAGCATCATAAGTATGGAAAATATTTGAATCGTCAGCAAACAATCTAAAATTAAAATAGTTAGTAGAACGTGGTAAATCATTAATATATATCAAAAACAATGTAGGACCAAGAACTGACCCCTGTGGTACACCGCACGTTATATTCTTCCTGGCAGATGTTGCCTCCTTATAGCATAACGCCTGAGAGCGATTCAAAAGATAATTAACAAACCATTGTAACGCAACACCACGAATACCATAATGTGCCATCTTTTCTAAAAGAATATCATGATTTATAGTATCGAATGCCTTTTGAAAATCTATAAATATACCAAGAGTAACTTTACCTTCATCCATTGATCTCATAAGTGTATTAATAAGATTAATCAAAGATAATTTAGTACTATATTTCTTACGGAATCCATACTGATGCTTATACAAAATATCACTAGTCTCCAAAAAATCTATTAAACGAACATTTACAATTCTCTCAAATATTTTTCCAACAACAGGCAAAACTGATATAGGCCTATAATTTCCTGGTTCCGCTTTTGCCCCTTTTTTATAAATAGGTGTCACCTTAGCTACCTTAAGACAATCAGGAAAAGTACCCGTTTCTAGTGACAAATTAAAAATGTAAGTCAATGGTACAACAATAAAGTTAGCTGCATCCTTTATCAGTCTTACTGGTAGATTATCATATCCATGAGTTTTCTTACTGTCTAGACCACACAAATAATCCAAAACTTCCCTTTCTGTAACGGGTTTCCAAAACAACGATTTGTCATTTCTTCTCCCTAAGTACTCCTTATAACTAAAACATACATTTGGAATTTTCCTTGCTAAGTTTGACCCAATAGTGACAAAATAATTATTTAGCTCCTCGACTATGTTTCTCTTAGAGGACACAACTCTAGCAGCTCCACCAATAAGATCCGACGGTAAAACTAACTCATCTATTTCAGTATTTTTAGACTTTCCTCTTCCACTAATCAACTCGTTTATTGTTTTCCATGTTTTACATGTATCATGCTTATTTTCATCAAATAACTTACTGTAATACATTCGTTTAGCATTCCTCAGTACCGTTGTTAATGTATTTCTATATTTCTTATACTCTTGTGCATATTCTACATTAAAATTTGATGCTTTATATTTCTTATATAAACTGTGTTTCTTCTTAATAGACTTAAAAACTGCTTTAGTTATCCATGGCTTTTTTGGAGTATGTCTCGTCTGTACACTAGTATGCACACTATTGTTTTGTGAATGGTTGCATCTGTTGTTTGATTGTCAAAGATAACTTCATCCTGCATGTCCTATTCAGGGGCCCCTCCCTCCAAACAGTGTGGTTGCTGATGTGAGGACAGTGTATGATCCCCTTCCACCCTGATAAACATGACAAAACTGGCAACCACCTGATATTTTGTTGTGATTCACCAAACGATATTTTTGAAATGTTAATTTGAAGAAAAAAACGTAAACAGAAGCATTCATTCATGATAAACACAACAAAAAACCTAAGTCCCCCTATTCAAAATAGCGTAAAAACGATAAGGTTTTGAGCAAAATAACTTGGCAGGATTGTTCCTACACTGATTGACTAGCTTCTCTGTGAAAATAAGATTGATCCGCCATGTAATGCATGAGTGAGCACACATTAAAGGCAAAATTGTCACTTTTCAAAAGTCACAATCTGAGTCAAAAAGTGAACATTTTGCCTTTAATGTGTGCTCACTCATGCGTGACTCGACGGACCAATTTTATTTTCGCACATAAGTTATTCAATAAGTGTATAAACAATCCTGCCAAGTTATTTTGCTCAAAACTTTATTGTTAAAAAGTTATGCTATTTTGATTAGGGGGGACTTAACTTGTTTTGTTGTGTTTAGAACAAGACGACGGCAAACTTGGACACGGGTAGTTTTTGCATGACTTTGGATAATAAGATCTTGCTCGATGATGCGTAAAGTGCTCAACATTTTTGATATATCATTTTAAAGGCAATTTCCCAAGCTTTAATGTGATACCAATATCAACATATATATGTTTGTAATTGTGGATTTATAAGCTATCAAAGTCCGGTTTCGTTTTGTTTGACTCGCACTGTACATCATTTGTGGGGAGCCTTGCTCTGTGCCAGACAGTATAACATTACACCCTAAACAAAAATACAGTTTTATCATGTTTATTGTGGTGCGTAACATTCTTTTTAGCAGCTAATCATGATTTGTCTTACCAAAATGATAATCGAATCGCCGAATATATACAGACAAGGCAATTAATAAAACATTATGAAAAATTAACAGCTGCCGGTGGAACGAAATACCTGTTCCTTTCTAGCTTTTGCAATCCTCATAGAATTAATGCAGGCCCAACCAGGCTCCCATAGGCAATGGGTTAATATCCCCGACAATAACAGAATAATATGTTATTGTCGGGAATAATATCCCATTGCCTATCGGAGCCTGGTGGGTCAATATTATTGTCTGTAGGTGGGTAAATAATGTTGTGTTTGGCTGCCAAGAAAATTTGTTTTGCGCTCATGCGCTGCATTTTATATTTATCAATATAAACATGGAACAAAATACGGTTTCCATATATCTCAATTATTTGTTTTCTTCGTGAAAAATATATTTAACATTTCTGGTCGATCAAATCATAACACGCTTTCCCAGATTCATATTTAGGTATGCACCAGATTGCACAATTTCAAGTCCAAAAATGCAAAAGCTCCCTACCGTGGGAGGGGGGACACCCCCCTCCCACACACTCCCTCCGCTCAGTCACTTCGCTCCCTCGCAATGTCTCACTCTCACCTTAGCTCTGGCTCAAAGTTGGCAACCCTGCGAGTGTGCATGGTTGGGCATGAGCCCCTACACAACAAAATCGTGAGCCTCTTTAGGTCTTTGCCCCCCCAATCCAAAACTGCTTCCGGCGCGCCTGGCAACATGGTAAGCTTAGACGTTGAATCCCTCTTCAACAGCGTCCTGTCAAAAGAAGCCTGCCAAATCGTCAAAGAACGTCTCGAAGCTGACGACGTACTCTCCGACAGAACCAGGCTCACACCGGATACAATTCACGACCTCATCATCTTCTGCCTCAACTCGACATCCTTCAAATTACGAGACAACTACTACAAGGCGCAGACAAAGTATTACCACTTTCACCCGTCATAGCCAACATCTTCATGAACACTTCGGAACAACACTGCACTGCAGTAATCTTCACAACATCCTTCCCTCTAGCTCTGATAATCGACGACACATTTGTCATCTGGCTGCACAGCAGAGCCGACTTGAACACCTTCGTCAACCGCTTCAACCAGCAACTCCCCAGCATCAAATTTAGCATGGACACCGAGCAACATACAACATCCCCCTTCCTCGACGTCCTCGTCACAAGATCACCATCCAGTAAACCCGCCCACCGCGTCTACAGGAAGCCCACACACACCGATATATAATTGCACTACAGATCGTTCCAACATCCAGCAGTTATTCAGTCAGTGCCCAGCACCCTCATCCGCCGAGCTCATCAACTCAGTGATTCCGAAATTCTGCAACAGGAAATCCAGCACATCACCACAGCCGTTGCTGCCAACAACTACCCAATAACAATATTCCAGTCAGCAAGCCCGCCGCGAACACCTCCGCGGAAGAGAACCAACCTACAGCTACACCACCGACTCAAATAGTTGTTCTACCCTATATCGGACCAGCCTAACACAAGATTCTACGCATCCTTCAGGCAGCAGACATCAAAGTACGACACAGCTCATCCCACAAGAACAGGTATCCACATCACACGAAAGCAGGAGTTTACAGAATACCATGCGGATGCAGTAAAGTCTACATTGGCGAAACTGGACGAAAATCTGTAAACACGACTAACGGAACATAAGACCAGCGATTGGGACAATTAAACCATCGTCAAGCACGCACAGCAACACGAACACATTTACTGGGACAACAGAAAGCTCATCAGCACCAACAGTGGTGTAGCGAGGGTCAACGGATTGGGGGGGGGGGGCACAATTGCGAGGGAGCTGAGCGACCAAACCGGAGGGCGCGTAGCGCCCGAGGGGGGGAGGGTGTGGGAGGGGGTGTCCCCCCCTCCCACGGTAAGGAGCTTTTGCAATTTTTCACTTGAAATAATGCAATCTGGTGCATAATTTGATAATATTGAATTAAAGAAATCATCTACCTCATGATAAAGTATACAAACACAATCGAACCTACGTGTACATGCACACACACCAGACTAATACACTCACGTCGTACATATATCCGTGCTTGTCTATACTTATTGGGGGTGTGGGAGGGGGTTTACCCAGTGGCGTAGACAGGTTCTTACACCTGGGAGGGATGATTTGCCGTTCACCAGACCGAGACCAATTTTTGTCGCGCCCGAAACCACCTGCCAAAAATGTTCGATACCGGGGAAATTGCTTGAAAGCCCTCTCAGTGGCTCATTGTCGGGGGGGGGGGGGGGTCGATGTTAAGATGATCGTGACCAGGGGGCCGGACGCAGTTTTGGATGGGGGTGGGGCAAAACCTTTGGGGGCTCACGATTTTGTGTGTTTAGGGGCTCATGCGCAACCCCCCCCCCCCCCCCCCCCCCCCTCCCACGGTAGGAGCTTTTGCATTTTGGACTTGAAATTGTGCAATCTGGTGCCCACCTAGATAGGAAATACGGGCTTAAAATTGACTTCATCTGGGAAAACGTATTATGATTGATCGACCAGAAATGTTAAATATATATATATGTTAAAAAATTTGACACACTAATAAATAATTATGCACCCCAACACAGGGAGCGAAATTACCGAGCGGGGGGAGGGTGTGGGAGGGGCATGTCCCCCCTCCCACGGTAGGGAGATTTTGCATCTTTGGACTTGATTTTGTGCAATTTGGTGCTTACCTAGATAGGAAATTCGGGCTCAACATTGACTGTATCTGGAAAAGCCTTTTATGATTTGATCGACCAGAAATTTGAAATATATTTTCACGAAAAACAAAAACAAATAATTGACACACTAATCAACATGCAACCCAACACAAACACAAATATTGTATTTATATTTAGCGTCATACACGGTTCCAACATCACCCTATGACACATTATGTATGATCTCACAACTTAGCCTATTGCCAAGAATGAGTCCCGATGTGCGAAGCTACCGAGGGCTGGGACAGAGCAAATAGGGAGGGTTTGGGAGGGGTATCCCCCTCCCACGGAGAAGATATTGCATTTATATAATATACTTGAAATGGTGCAATTTGGTGCACGTCACACAAGCAGCCAGAGCAATGCCAGCCTACACCTGGAACTACGTGGCCTGGTATACAAAAACAAATACTCACCCCAGACCATACGCAAGTTACACAACAAACTGAGATAATCTGTTCGCCGCGCGAAGCGCGCAGCGAAAATTGAAAATGGATGTATAAATCACTATGTTAACGCTAGAATTAACAAATCTTAGCTCGTACAACTAATAATTTCTTTCCACTCGTATACAGATACACAAAAAAAAATATACATCCTTCCCTAAAACCTGGGGGGATGATTGTACATGCCATCCCCCCACCTTGTGAGGTGGGGGATGCATCCCCCTCACCCCCCCCCCCCCCCCGTTGTCTACGGCCCCTGGGCTAATCCCTCCCACGTGGAGAAATTTTTGAAATTGGTGTTTAAAATATCATTGTAGAAGTATGGTCATAATTCTCTTTTTATTTGTATTATAATAGTGAACCTACTCGTAACGTATTTTTAAACGGGAATAGCGAGGAAAGATTGGGCCTTGCATGAGATGGATCCACGTGATCCTGTATAATATAGAGCCATCGATATGGTCTCCTGTATACTATAGAGCCATCGATATTATGGTCTATGGCATTGAGCTCCAATGAACTAAGCAAGGGCGTCAACAACCTCTCAAAAGTGGAAGGGAGACATTGCGAGGAAGCGAAGCGACCGAGTGGGGAGGGTGTGGGAGTGGTGTCCCCCTCCCACAGTAGGCAGGTAGGGAGCTTTTATATTTTGGGGCGTGAAATTGTGCGATTTGATGCACACCTAAGACCGAAATTTCTCGTGATATGAAGTATATAAGTATGGAACCAAACGTACATAATGACAAAGGGAGGGGGACAATCTCTTCCTCTTTCAAATGTTGGGGGACATGATATTCCAATATGATTTGCGTTCAGCACATATGGAACGAATTTACTAAAAGATATATTTCAGAATATTTTAATTTCTGTGACGGTGTGCTATAGATGAGGGTTTAATCAACTTCGTTTGAGGTGTGCGTTTGAGAATAACACTGTGCAACACAGTTCGATAGGTGAGTTCAAACAAACCGAAATGACACTTGGAATATGAAAAACAGTATGCGAGCGAAGCGCGTGGCAAAAAACAGATTTACAGTCATTTTCAAACTAAAAAAACACAGCTATTTGAAGATTAATTATTGATAAATGTGTCTTTCCCCTCTCTGGCATTATATCACTCGATTTTTTCTTCCCTATTTTCAGAATTATTCGGGAGGAGTTTTCCCCTCCCACTGTAGGGAGCTTTTGCAAATTTTTGGCCTGAAATTGTGCGATTTGGCGCATACCCGAGTAGACCGGCAGCTCAGAGGTCTTTTGTGCATCGAAAAGCGTACTGATTGTTTAACATATGAATATTTAGAGGAGAATGTAACAAAACCAACAATATGAGTCTCCCGGGCTGTACCTGGTGGAAAAGAAGTCCTTTGCGCCTCCAAAGTTTGGCCCCTGGGGTTTGTGCGATGCTTCTATTTTGTGGCGAAGTACCGTGTTTAAGATTGGTACCTGCGGGGTAAGCGAGACAATTACAAAAGGATCAGTGGTCCGTATCAGGCCTTCTTCTGAAAATTTTACCTTGGCCGTTTTAAAAGACGAAATACACGTCGATGAATTGGGGATTATACCAAAAACCTCTTGCAACTTAACAAATATGTCTTACAGATTACTGAATACATATTGATAGCACGTTTGAATATGCCAAAGGCCATATAAATACATTCGAATGAACACCATCACCAAAACCAGATCAGACATGGCTTCCACTTTCAAATGAATTTCACAACA
>JBAMJV010012857.1:0-50099 GCA_037951105.1 Echinarachnius parma
GTTTACATTTCATATGTTTGTTTTGGGGTTCAAAATAGTTGAATTATAGGTAGAAATAAAATAAACAACAAAAACAATACAATACATAAGTTTAAAAAAACAAAAAAAATACATAAGAAATTATAAAAACAATAGAAAACACAAAGGAAGAACCTGGCTCTTCCTAATTATTATGTCGCATTATTATTCCAAATGCTCTAAAGAATATATGTAGTGAAGCCAATGTTTAATTATGAATAATATATGATTTATGGATAAAAATATGAATTTTATGACCTTATTTGCATAAATGACCATAAATATGCAAATTAATGAATTTTTCAAAAAATTAAAATTACCATTGTATTCTATACACTTCACTCATCATGCGTGCAAATTTTCACGGCGATCCGAGATCTTGGGGGGGGGGGGGGCATAATGGCCAATGGCCCCCCCCCCCCCCCGGCCTGCTGAAGACCTCAAATAGCCCGGCCTTTTTAGGGTTAAGGTAGTCCAACTCCCCTGAGATTTGAGATGGTGCGCAAGTAATTGTGCAGGTTTTAAGTTTTAACTGTACCTGATGACCTAAAGTAATCATGTGCCTATAAATAGAGCATCTAGATACAGTATATAGCGCTCTATAAATGGTATATATTATTATTATTATTATTATTCCTATCTCATTAAGGACAAGAGCTATTTTAAGGCCAAATTTATCATTATTTTCCTCTACAAATTGGCAACTCCTAATATAAAAGTAAGTGGAAAATATTTAGTGATAACAATTTAAGACAAATATGAAATGACTTTGCTGCAAAGTTACCAATTTGAATGCCGAAATCTGTTTTTAGCTCATCCGGCCCGAAGGGCCCGATGAGCTTATGCCATGGCGCCATGCCATGGCGTCGTCCGTCCGTCCTTCCGTCCGTCCGTCCTTCCGTCAGTCCGTCCGTTCGTCCACAGTTTTCAAAATGCTTCTTCTTCGTTATTTTTCAACCGATTTTGATTCTGATTATTTCATAAGATAGGGCTAGGAGGGGGATTTAAAACTTCTACACAGAATCGTGAAATTCATTATATATGCTAATTTATGCAAATTTATTCGAAATCACAAAAAATGCTTCTTCTTCATTTCTTGACCGATTTTGATTTGGTTTGCTTTATCTGGTAGAGCTAACTTTGGTACACTAAACTTCTACACAGAATTTTGAAATTTTTCTCCATTAATTAATTATGGTAATTTATGCAAATTTATTCTAAAAATCACAAAAAATGCTTCTTCTCCTTCATTTCTCGACCGATTTTGATTTGGTTTGCTTTATCTGGTAGAGCTAACTTTGGTACACTAAACTTCTTCACAGAATTTTGAAATTTTTCCCCATTAATTAATTATGGTAATTTTTTATTTATTTATTTATTTATTTATTTATTTATTTATTTATTTATTTATTTATTTATTTATTTATTTATTTATTTATTTATTTATTTATTTATTTATTTATTTTTATTATTTATTTATTTTTTTTTTATTTTTTTATTAATTTATTTTTTAAAAAGTGTACCACATGAAATTTGCGATATTTGATGTTGCGAGATGCCAGATGAGCGCTACGTCATTGACGTTCTGGTTAAAATATCACGATGTGTTGCCAATTTAAGGATTTTCCTAAATTATAGCGATCTACGCAATAATACAAATCATTAACAAATTACTAAAGCAGGTAGAGTAACAACATAGGTCTAAAAAAGTGCAATGTATGCTCTTTATCCTTGTATACTGATCTCTGTATCTTCTTACTGAAGTGTAGGTCTACCAACCCACAAATAATGTTTTCATCCATTATTACTTTGACAATGAATACAAATATGCTTTACCTACAGTCACACTTTCATTTTGATTGGGGAAGCTTTCCTTAGGTTTATATTAATTGATTTTTACTCACATTTTGTTTACCCCTTATAACCACGCCAAGTTATTTTGGCTATATAGCCAGGTGGGAGATCAGGAGGTGAGATCTCAGCCGCCGTTAGATTTTTGTTATTTTTTGAGAAAAAAAAAAAAAAATACAAAATTTGATTATGCAAATTTATGCAAAAATCCCCTTTTTGTCTTTAAATCACTAAATATTGCTCAATATACGCTAATTTTGTGCATGAATATTCTTTATGACTTAATTAACAGGTTTTCAAAATTTAGAATTGTGACAGCAACATTTTCCTAATGTATTTCCTTGTTTTTGAAATTTCTTTGTTTTTGAAATTTCTTATGTATTTTTTTGTTATTTTTTTAAACTCATGTTATCTAATGTTTTTTTCAATGGAATAAATTATTGACCATTTTCCAACCATTTTTAGCCCAAAATTAAATTAATGCAGTGATTAGAATGAAAAATAATGAAGGTTTTGTGTATTTCAGCAAAAATTAATTCCATAGGATTTGTACACAAATCACGAAAATAGCGATTTATGGGTCTAAATTCACCACAAAATTGTATGTGCCTTCGGAACAGTATACCCAGATGTCGCAAATTTGGTCTCAAAAGTTGCGCAAGACTTCAATGAAAAAAATCATGCGGCAATACCTGCGCGTGTTGCGGAATTATCACGCTAAACGTCAAGGGAGGGGGGGGGGGGGGTGCATTCCACCCCCCGGCCTGGTATGGGTTAAAGGGATCTAGTAACTTTGTTCATATAATATAAAAATCTATCAAAGGGTTGATAAAATGTGAATTTCTAATAAGTCCACTGAATGATTTATGAAAATTGAATTCCATGGTAAATGAAAGTCATATGGCTGAAAAATGAGCATAAAATAAAATGATAAATCATTACATTACACTTGCTTTGTACATGTTTTCATAATGCGTTTATAGGTATGCGTAAGTGTTGTATGCGTGTATCGATCTGTATGCAAATGTGGGTACATGTATGTGTGCGTTTATGTCATGTGTAATGTGTATGCGTATGTGCATTTAATTAAATATGTGTACAATTATTATTATATATGTGTGTGCAAGTATGTATACATTTGTGCATGTTTGTATGTGATACTTAATGTATGAAAGTCTGCGTATGTGAAAGTATGTATTGATCAGTTTACGTTTGCATGTGTATGCATTTATACATTTGTGTATGTTTGTGTGTGCGTATATTTGTGCGTGTTTGTATGCATGCATTTAAGCATGTCTGTGTATGTTGTGGCTGTGTGAGTGTTTTGCATATAAATACAGTGGAACCTCATTATCACAAAATCTGTTGTAACATAGCAAGGATATTATACATGTCCATCTCCTATGTATGCAATATATCTGATTTAACAAGGTAAAATCATTGGACACGAGGTGTCCATTATAAGGAAGTTTCACTGTAATAATATCTGTAATATTATCCTTTCTCAAAACGAATAATAGGCGCATAACGTGTGATTCATGTATGAATACATGTCTATAATAGTGGTAAGAATGATGTGGTGGTGGTGGCAATGATGATACAATATTTAATGACAAAAATGATGATGCAGACATAGTGTTGGTAGTGATGATCATAATGATGATAATGTTAATGGTGGGATATAGCAATTATCAATAATGATGAAGATGAAAATTGATGCAACAACAATAATGATGATGGTGGTGGTAAGATTAAACATGATGAATGATAAATACATTATTGATATGAATAAAAATGAAAATAAAAACAACGATGTGATTGTGCTGGTGATGAGATAATAGTTATTATGTTAATAATGGTAAAAATGATGGTGTAGTGTTAATGATGGTGGTAACCATGATGTTGGTGGTAGTAGTGATGAATGCAATGACCGATCAGAATAAACTGAATTTGAACAAAAAGCTGATGATGGCGATAGTGGTAATGATCTATAAAAAAAGAAGGTGATGATGATGGCAATGATCAATGATAATGAACATAATGGTTTTGACGACACAGTCAAATGGTGGTTGTGGTGAAGGTGTACATGATAATATGATTATGGTGATCAAAATACATTAATGGTGATAAGAAAAAGTTATTTCAACAAAAAAGCAGGTGCTAATTCAGAAGAAAATAAAGTAAAAGTAATAAATATGGTAAAATGATAACACGATAGTGGTGTAGTAATGATGGGATGATGGATATAATGAATTAAAGGGGTAGTTTAGTTTTGGTAGAGAGGGCGCTGCACATCGCAATTTCTTTGTGAGGTAATGAAAAACTGAGTGTCGAATTTGAGAGAACATGCAATTTTAATGGCAGAATAAACTTTATTTGGTCAAAATCGACCCAGAAACGGCTGAAATATCAATAAATATATCTGATCTTATAATTATTTGGGGCCCAAATAATTAGATGATTTTTTGAAAAAATTTAAAAAATGCTTGCACTTTTTCAAAAATGTTTAAAAGCGTTTTTTAAATGGTTGCCGATGATCTCGCTATTTAATCATTATATCAACAAAACATCACATGCATAATTTTGGTTGAAAATGGTTGAAACCAATGCCTTTAAAAAAAAGCGCCCTCTTGTGTTCTAATGGCTCTTTTTGAATGATAACAGGCGTTTTACTTGGTCGTTTGTAATTTTGTAAACCTTTCGAGCATGGTGGAGTTATAACTATTAGTTTATAATGTTACTGTGCAGGTTTTGGCTACTAAAGTTCAGCCCTACCAAAACTAAACTACCCCTTTAATAGTGGTGGTGGTATTGAAGAAGGCAATAATCAATACTGCTGAGGATGAAGGTGATGATAACAATGATGATGATGATGATGAAGATGGTAGTAATGGTAGTGGTGGAATTGGTGATGATGATGGCAACCATTACTATCATTTTCTAAATAATTGTTTTACAATTATTATTGTTTTTTTTATTTTTTTATTTTTTTTACATTTATTTTTTTTTATTTCATTTTTCAATAATGAGGCGCGGAGCGCCGATTCTAGCTGCCGAGGCGCGAAGCGCCGAGGCAGCTAGTACCAAATACTTTTGAAATGGTACCTTTTGCCTTCTAGGCAGAAGCTCGGTATTTATAGAATGGAGAAGGGAAAGTTAATCACTCGAGTTACCAGAGGAGTGGCCCTCTTCTGTAACATGCTGTACATTTAGTAGACGTGTGGCCACGGGCTAATGAATCGGAGATGGGCGCCGTCTTATGTGCCAACATTGGCACGGGAAGGACTTTAGCTTTAACTAAAGATGGCAGCACTTTCTATAAACCCGTTCCATTGCTGGTGCTGGTCATCAGAAGCTACACCCGACTCATGCCCGAAGGATAAGACATCAACACGGATATTAGTGCGAGGGTTCACCCGTTGGAATCAGAAACGTGGTTTCCGTAGGAAGAGCCCCTTGTTATTTGTTATTGATAACCTAGATGTTTCATTATCGGTTATCAGTTCCCTATACAACTTATTTTACTTGGATGTTTGTAATACGGCAATCAGAATGCATGATCAGTCACATTAATACTTACTAATAGAGGTGATCATTCTTCTGTACAATGCCTAATTACTTATAGACAAGATGACTCTGGTTTTACTTACTCATTTTAAAATGTCAGGATTGAACAATGACACGGTTATCATCATATAATGAATTATTAAAAGACATTTGTTACTATCCATAAATACTCTGCTAGCCTGTAGAATGATGGGATTTATATCGTCTTAGTTCATGGCATATTTTACATCGTCTATTGTAAAATCGAGATGTGTATGTGTTAAGTGTCACGACATATAAACAAAATGCTTGTTCTTAGTAAAACAAACTAACAATGTTTACCATGAACCCGATTGTTTTGAAAACGACCATCTTGGAATTAGAAGGAAAGCGTGCATACCATCCAGGACGAGAGTACAGCATGACGATAACGAATCCTAAGATAAAGTTGACAGAGAGCGAGATTCCAAGCAAGGCCCATGGGATAGTCAGGATGGGACACTGCACGGAACCCTCCGATGAACCTGTCGTGTAGGAATTTGATAAACAAAACTACTAATAGTGTAAAGAGCAACATTATCATTAAAGAAAGTACATTTTTGGTCACTATGTTAAGCAAAATGTAATTTGTATTGGTGTTCATTACATCCAGGTTCTGGCTTTCGTTTGCCATTTCCGTTTATATTACCGTATCTAAAATAAATATAGGTTTTCCCGCTCAATTTCGCGATTGTGACAATCAAATTGATATAAGGAGCAAACGAACAGCGTGTTCACACACAACAAATTTTCATCCCTTAATCATGACTAATGGCAAGCCCTTTGTGTAAAAACTAGATACACTCTGTTTTCTCAGATAAACTCAGTTTATCTCCAGATAAACACAGTTTATCAGAAAAACTCAGTTGATAGACTCTGTCTATCTGGTGATAAACTGAGTTTATCTGAGAAAAACAGGGTTTATCTAGTTGTTACGCAAAGGGCTTGCCATATAAACACATTATCAGACAAACTCAGTTTATCAACTGATGAACTCAGTTTATCAACTGATAAACTGAGTTTTCTGATAAACTGTGTTTATCTGGAGATTTACTGAGTTTATCTGAGAAAAACTGAGTGTATCTGAGAAAAACATAGTTTATCTAGTTTTTACACAAAGGGCTTGCCATAGGAATTTTTAATGAGAAGCTGATTCTATAGTCAGCTGCTGATTCTTTAGTCATGATTAAGGGCTGAAAATGTTGTGTGTGAACACGGGGGAATACGCGCAATTTGCGATCGCCGTGTCAAAGCAGCATTCGAATTTGTAAATAGTCGTTAAAATCACTTAATCACTTAAAATGCTCCACGTCAGCTGAAGTTCTTTGGGATTTTATGCAGTAACTTCAATTACAGATGGGGCGGCACTTGGTTCTTAGAACGGAATCAAGAAAACAATTTTCAAACACAAATGCACATAAATACTACTCCATGAATTGAAAAGGAAGACAATATTATGTCATTATTAGTAAGGACGATAAATTAGCCAAGACAGTGGCAAAACAGGACAACTCGATGCCCCATATGTCTCTAAACAAATGCAGATACAATTATGTTGTGATGATAACGTAGAAAACGTAAATTATTAAACAATTTACCAACATTTTGTAAACCCAGATGAAATCACATCTGAAGAAATTAACTTTAAAAGCAATTTCAGGTCGCTTAAAGTAGTACTTTTGAGGATGATATAAAAAGACAATATTTCGGTCGTACAAATATCAAGTCCCAGATGATATAGGTAATCTATAGGGATATCAGGCACTCATTTTTCCAGTTCTTTACCAATTCATCAAGGTCTTTGCATACTATTTAAGATAAATACAAATCATGGCTTTTTACAACCGACTCATTTGGAGTATTACAAACTGGGGGAGTGATCCATTAACTTTATAGGATTTGGGCATGTCATATACCAATACCATCGTAAGATTCTTCTGAAAGTTGTTGTATTGATATTTACCTGGTGAAATTTTATATCAGATTGTAGCCCCCTTCGTTTGCGCGAAATATCCGAATTTGGATATATAATGAACGATCGATGTATCCGTAATTGGTGTGAAAGATCTGGTACTATGAGTCGAGGTCCTCTTGTGTGTATGTCGTTATTGATTTAAAAAATATATATATATTAATGGATCACTTTAAAACAGGGGTATTTGTACGTATTTTACAGATTGTATCCAATATTCGAGTACAAACAACCTACTCGCGCAAAGTGTTGTAGCATTTGTCACCGGTGACCTGGGTCCAGTACCCCCGGCCCCCTCTCTCACTGCAGCAACACTGAACTGGTAGTCAGTGTCTGACTGCAGATCGTTCAGGATGATAGATGTCTCTTCTGGTCCTACTGGCAACTCTTCTGACTGTCCAGTGCGAAGCAAAGATTGGTAGATGATGTACCCAACCAGTGGAGGATCACCTATGCCATTCCCGTCAGCATTCCAAGCAGTCCACTGCAAACCAATTGTGCTTGAAGTTACCCCGTACGTCGCAGGAGGAGAAGAAAATACTGGGAGAACTATGAGGATAAAATGCATTACATATGTAATGGGTGTTAAAGGAATCAAGTATCATAATTGTTCAAATCCAAAAAAAAAATCACTTAGAGCTCTAGTGAATATTTCATACCTTGTTGTATTTGTCTTACCAATTTAGAGGAATGGTACGGGTTTCGGATTTTTTAATTTCCCTTCTGTTGAAAAGACAATTGTACAAAGTCAGTGCAATGAGTTAGGGAATATTATTTGCGTTTTCGCTCATTACTCGGCCATAACATACATTTAACATAGAATGTTCACACATTACTCAGTGGACATTTCGGATCACAAGAATACACAATGTATCAACCAACCATTCATCACCTTGTGCACATGTCAACAACATTACTAGATCCCATTTAAATAAAAACCCTGTACAATTTCGACTGTAAATAATTAAAACAAATAATGCATGGATCGATTCTTTCCACATTGAATATATCTGAAAGGCGTAAGTTCTTTTTGTTGGATGTGGTCTTGTCTCATGATTCATTCCCAATTTCTCACAATGAACACGTCGGTACGCTTTGGTAAGAATGCCTTTTTTGGCACACCACCTATATACTTGAAAGTTTCTTGTTATCTATTACCTCGTTCGTGTTGGTGTATATCCATATCATACCGATTAATTACCTATAGATTTCGGAATTAGTAATATCAAAGGAAAGCAATTCTTCTTACCGTAGATTGTGGAATTCACCTCCAATCTGGCTACTTCACCAACTCTCAAAGCATATAATCCGCAGACATACATGTAAATACCAGAAGAAACACTTATAAATTCGAAGACCACTGATAGCTCATTATCCACTGTCGTGCTCGAAACCTTGGTTATTCCCGTGTCATCAGCCAACATGTTGTCGAAGTGATATAATCGGACATCTGATTCCGTTGTTAACGAGCTCCCAACAAGTAAGCAAGTGAAGTTTGATGATTGGTAGGGATTAACAGGGTTCGATGTAACACGTTGAATTCCTGTAGAATGGTGATAGAGCAGCAGCAAAAAAAAGAACATAAATACAGTATAACTATGTAATTGAATTTTTAAAATCTTAGTCAGAGTAGTTTCTCGCAAGGAAACCTAATTCCAGAAACTACATTATTCGAATATTATGTCCACATCTATATGGACCTCAGCCATGAAACGCCCAATCGCCGCGAAAAATAGTTTTGCATGGGTAAAGTAAAAAAAAAGTAAAAAAAACGATATGTAAGTTTTCTAAAATATGAATTATTTACATTAATTAGAAAATTAATTACATAAGTATACACGACGTGCCAAGACAAAATGTCACGTGTTACAGTATCGGTAAGTTTGATATTTATAGCAAATGCTCATCTAAAAGATCGATGCCCAACTCTAAGGCTCGGTCACATCTGACCGGATTGAGTAAACGTATGCCAAACGAACAGCAAAATTGTCAATCCGTTTGTCTCCGTTCGTATACGTTTCTTGTCCTTTTCTTGTTCGGTGAATACCTTCCTTGTACGGCGATGTCTGTTCTATCCATTTGAACTTGAAACGAACACCACCGAATGCAGTCGTCCGTTGGTCGTACGTTTGTTGTACGCTGTGCATCCGTTTTGTTCGTTATCCGATAGTTTTCCGGTCCACCGGACATCAACGGATACGAACTGACAAGTACAGGACGAGAAACGTACGAGTTCCGAACAAAACGGATGCACAGCGCACAACAAACGTACGACCAGCGGACGACTGTATACGTTCGAAAAACGTTTTGTCAGTTTCTTATACGTTCCACTTTCGTTTTGACCGGTTCTTGTAAGTTACTCGTACGGTGTTGTCCGTTGCTCATACGGTGATGTCTGGTAATCGTGCGTTTTTGTACGTTAAATTCGTTTCATATCCGTTCTTCGAGCAACAATGGAGATTACGTTCGTCACTGAATGATTTTATTTCGCATATTTTCTATACGTTTGGCATACGTTTACGCAATCCGGTCAGATGTGACCAGGCCTTAAAGGGAAATAGTAACGTTGTCAATATTCACAAAACCTACCTAGAAATCTAGCAGTTCTCATACATCTTGATGTATTCGCATTATCAATATAAGCATGGAACAGGTTTCAGATTCCAAATTTCTCTTCGGTTCTTAAGATATTTACGATGGAAGTGTTTCTATTTAAGATTCTCCATGGGAATTTCTTAACTGTGTACAAAGTGAGCGGAACTATCTCTCTACATTTTCGCTCATTACTCGGTCAAGTGACATTTATTTACCAACTTGAAAGAATGTATACCCATTACTTTAAAGGGATATTTCAGTTTTGGTATAGAGAGTACAGTTTTGGTCAAACTGAATGTTAGTAATCAAAACCTGTACCATAACATTACAAACTAATAATTATAACTCCACCATGCATGCTCGAAAGGAATACAAAATTACAAATGACTAAGTAAAAAACCCGTTATCATTCAACAGGGCGCTCTCTATTAAACAAAATCATCGGTTTCAACCATTTTAAATAAAATATCGTGCACGTGATGTTTTGCTGAAATATTGATTAGATAGATAGATAATCTACAACTATTTAAAAACCTCTTTGTCAATTTTGGTAAAGAGGAAGCATTACAAATAAAATTAACAGCTGGTTCATAATTATCGAATAATTGTGGGGCCCCACAAATATTTCAAATAATTTAAAAAAAAGAATATTTCAGCCATTTCTGAACCGATTTTGATCAAATAAAGTTTATTATGTCATTAAAATTGTATGCTCTTTCAAATTTGACACTCAGTTTTGCATTATCTCACAAACAATTATTTTGTGTAGCGCTCTCTATACCAAAACTCAACTATCCCTTTAAAAGTGGACATATTATAACTGTTAGGAAAACATTGTATCAACACGTCATCAGTAATACATATGTCAAATACTTTAGATCTCTTATAAACAAAAAAGTCATGAAGCGGCGCGCTGCGGCGGGGCGGGGCGACATCTTTCCCCACGCAATGGGCCGTATGCATAAAAACAAGCAATTGCTTATAAGCAATTGCTTCAAGCACAAGCAAGAGCTTGTCAAGCAAAAGATCAAGTTCAAGCAATTGCTTGAATTCATATGTACAAGCTTTTGCTTGTGCTGAAACCTTTTGCTTACACTGCCTAAGCAATTGCTTACGTGTTGGACAAAGGATCGTTACGGTTGTGCGAACATCGCACTGCAGGACAACAACGCTTCGTGCCCGACCTGGCAGCAGTATTTTTTCTTACGCAAATAGCGGAGAAACAGCACAGAGCATCAGGGGGGTTTCTGGGCAGATCGATGGACAAAAATTGCCGTAAAAAGTCTAAAATAACAGGAATTTGATTAAGTATGAAATCACAACATAATCTCTGAAATAAGGAGCTTGTAATCATCCTGAAACGGTATGAAAATTTGATCCTTAAACGCGAATGCCCTGAGTAAGCAAGAGCTCAAGCTGGTCCGGAGGTGCTTGAAAAAACGCAAGCAATTGCTTATCAAGACAAGTAAAAGGTTTGTTTTATGCATACGGTTTTAAGAAATTGCTTGTTTGGTAAGCATTTGCTTACGAGCAGTAAGCAATTGCTTGTGCTTGTAAGCAAAAGCTTTTGCTTACAAGCAATTGCTTGTTTGTGTGCATACCGATTCAAGCAAAAGGCTAGCACAAGCAATTGCTTGTTTTTATGCATACGGCCCAATGTCTAGAACAGTAATTGCGAAAATCGTGGAGAGGGCATTATATTCCACGGTCTATTTAGATTTAGCAAGAAAAAAATGAAATAAATCAACCCATGAGATAGATGTTTTTTGTCAGCTTAAATCATGCAATAATATCACAGTGAACTTTTAAAAAAAATTAAACAACTGAAAATTCATATAATTCTTGATTTTATATGAAATATTCTACTGAACGTGATGATTATTACATAAGGGATTTTTGTACTCGACTAATTATCCTGCAATTTTAATGTATACCTTGTTCACAGTCAGGCAGTAACCAGTTAGGAAGGCATCCCCCGTTGCATGACCCTGTCACCTTGTCGCAAGCAAACTCGCCACAGTGACAGGCCTCCGCACAGTCCAGACCATAACGAGGTCCCTGGCAGTCTGTTCATATAAATTGAAAATTATATGAATTGAAAATTATATAATGCAACATGGTTTTTAAAAATTAATTATTTCATGAAATATTGTATTTTTCCTTTCACGTTTTGACTACTTAACACTAGATACGCAAAATATTTTTACTTGATGTAAATAATATTCATTCATTTTTGGAATTACATTATACATTTATGTATTGGCAAACAAGCTAAACTATCTGCAAAAATGTCCTTGTCAGGTGACAATAAGGGTAATGGTATTCGGGCAAAAGACTTCACCCATATACTAATAATAAGAATATGACGAATTTATATAGCGCTTAATGCAAACAAGCCTCTAAGCGCTTTAGAAAAGGAAATTAGAGTATACGAAGTAAAGAAATAGAGAGTGGTTGAGCTATGACTGATAATGTTGTTTGAAGAGATGATTTTTTAGATTATCTTTGAATGAGTCTATTGAGGGAGAGTTCTTGATCCAGTTAGGCAGAGCGTTCCATAAATACGGTCCAATAAATGAGAATGTCCGTTCACCATAAGATCTTGAAAGAACTTTTGGTATAACAAACAAATTTTGAGTGGCAGATCTGAGTCTTCTCGTTGGTGCATGCAGGACAATCGAGTTTCTTAAATAGCTAGGGGCATTGCCTATAGAACATTTAAACATTATCAACAATATCTTAAAATGTATGCGTAAATGAACAGGAAGCCAATGAAGATTATACAATACAGGGGTAATATGGTCGTGGCGTTTAGAACGAGTAATAATATCGCCCATGACATTTACTGTTTTGAATCATAAACACGAACTTATATATTGTAGTTCATGAAATAATAATAAGCTTATCATTTCCATATAATAAACATTTTTTCCGATATCAGAATGAACTCTACCTGAGCAATTGACATGTCCATCATACACTTCATATCCAGCAGCGCAGCTCATCCCTGGACATTGTCCAGTGGTCTTGTCACAAGCAGCATCGTTCAGACAGTGACACTTCTCAGTACAACTGGGGCCGTAGTAGCCGGTTGCACATGTGTCAGGAACTGTGTTTGAATGTATAAATGGTTGGAGAAAAAAATAACTGCTTCTTTACCTAAACGTGCAAATACGCACATTCAAGGGAGTTACCTGTGTGTCAAGCGATAATACACCTTTTAATAAAAGGTGCAATATTAAGTGGTTTTTTTTTTTATATTTGTGTCGGTACAGTTGTCATAGTAAGGCCAGTCCGTATATGATGAAAATATATATTTATTTTTATGACCTACTACCAGTAGTAATTAAGTACACATGAACTTTGAAGATGAATACGAGTGTAGTATCAAAGTCTAATGCGTTTAAAGTTTCAACCAAAAATGACTCTTACATGCAATTCAAATTAAAAAGACTTAGTATAAACATTGTCCAAATCCTCAAAATCCAATTAGAATTCTAGCGGTTCCCTTATACCTTGTATTCGTATTAACAATAAAAGCGTGGGACAGGTTTCGGTTTTCCAAATTTCCATATCGTTCAAAAGATATTTACGATTGAAGTGTTCGGATATGAAATTATCCACTGGATCGTCAAAACCGTGTACAGAGTAAGTGCAATGAGTTAGTGAATATCACTTTGCATTTTTGCTCATTACTCGGCCATACAACGTCCATGTAACTTGAAGTTTTCACACAACACCCAGTGGACATATCAGATAACAACAATATACATTGTATCAACCACTCGTCACTTTTTGCGCATGTCAACAAAGTTACTACATTCCTTTAAGTTAACACTTAAAATATGTTCAAAAGTGATATATAACAATGATATTAGTACATGTACTAATATTAATAATGATATTAGTAGTATTAAATAGGATAATTATGAATATGTGTAAACACTGTAAATGCATTAAAAATTATATAACCTTTTCCGTATTTTGTATAAGTAAATTGTGATTAAACTCGATAAACATGGTTGATTCTTGTTAACTCCTTTTGTGAATTTCTGTATTGTTTTATAATGTACTCAAGTATCATAACAATTGTTAATAATTATATAGTTTTCTTTCATTTCATTTAATCTCATTTCAATTCAATGTCTATAACCATAACGTATCTATCTGATCAGTTGTAGGCATATTATTAAACATACTTTGGCAGTTTTCCCCCGACCAGCCATCAGCACAACCTGAGGCAGAGCACAACCCGGAGTAACGGTTACAATCAACACCACCCTGGCAATGGCAGCTTTGCGTGCATCCAGCTCCATATTCACCACCATCGCATACTGCAGAAAGCAAGTCAAAGGATATTACATTTTACATTGAATTTAGTGCCGTACGTAGAGTAATCTGACTGATGGGGGATAGGGGCGGAGAACACATTGTGTATCTCTATTTCCATAATGCTTCTCATTGTTAGAGTCAAATTATTGGGATATACACGTGCACCCCTCCCCATAAAGCTACGCCACTGATTGACAATAGAAGTCTGTGATCATGTATATCGGAAATATTTTCGAACACCGGTTTTCCCGTCCATACCAATTTTTCATTCAATTTTATAATTTGTGTATAATTTGTACTTCAATTTCGTCCCGAGAAACCTTGAATGTGCCAATGCCGACTTCAATGTCGTCTATTCTCGACCAGTTTCACAAAAAGTCTATTCAATGTAGTCATTTGTCACACATTATCGTCAATTACTATTAAAATTCGTCGGTCACAGTTCATGAACACATCTGTGACCGACGAATTTGAATTGTAGTGGACGATATTTATTGTAAAATCGATCGACCATAGACGAAATTGAAGTTGGCATGTGCAACTTCCAGGCTCCTCGGGACAAAATTGAAGTACAAATTTATAGAATTGATTAAAACAAGTGTGAAAATGGACTGGAAAACCTATATAACTTTGCTCTTCAAGAATTCATGGCAATTGTCTATGTATGAAACTATGAATCATGTATGAAACTGATTATCACCATTAATTTTTTAATTCAAACATTGATTTTGCATTGTTTTTAGATGTTGGGCACTGAGCATGTAGAGGATAAGACAGAGCATATTTCGATCAGAAACCGATTTCGTGGGGAAGTAACATAGAAGACGGAGAGGACAATTCGACATGAAATGAAAACCTGGCTTGAGTTGATTCTTTATTTCGAGATTTGTTTGATCTTTATTTTTGTATTGCTGAAAATAAACTTGGACTATCTTGACCCAATGGTTACGCAAACATACACACTATTCTTGGTTCTACTTGCTTATTTGGGCAAGTAAAATTATGAATTTTACAAAATATATGTAATATTTGGTTTGTGAACATCAAGTACAAATGCGGATTACAATTTTTAAAAATAAATAAATAAACAAAGTTTGCAGTTTAGCATTCGTAGCCCGAGGGGTGCGTTGGGTGCGTACGGATCACCCCTCCAAATTCAGAAAGGTCCACTTTTGTATCAGTCTCGGCCTTTTAAACAAGTGATCTCAGTGATGAGGGGGCGATGACCCCCCCCCCCCCCCCCCCCCCTCATACCCCCACTTACACAACTTAAACCAATGGTTTCGGTCTCGGCGATGATTCTCCCTCACCCCCTATCACTATATTTGGCTTGCAAAAGGAGGATTGTATCTTTAAAAGGTATGTCATGGATTATATTAATATTGAAGCAGAACATAGCTGACAGTTGCATTTGTTGTGATGGGGTGTGGTCGTGTTCGATAGTTCACACTAAATGCCACGCAATTGATAAAGTTGTTTTATATTAAGCAGAATTCACAATTTGGTCCCCAAAACACCTTTTGTAGACACTAAGAAATTCGTGAGTTGGCAATGTGTATAGTCTAGAATATTTAGGGCACACCTCACTTTTGAAAATATTAATTATGTAAAATTAGTTTGTAATTTTACACCGTAATCACACTTTCCGTTATCTTCTGCTTCAATATGAATAATAACAATGACATACGTTTTTAATTATTCCCAACAAAAAGGGCCAACACTTTTAATCAACAACCAGAATTGTTTTCAAACTTTGTTGGCACTCGGCTGGACTATCAAATTAAAATCATGCATATTCATGTTTTTCGACAGAGTTCTTAACATCCTAACGTTCTTGTTGTGGAATACAAACCGTAGCCAATGTGGCGTACCGTATAATAAACGCATACATATCTCTTCATCTATCCTTTCCCAATATTGCTGGTTCTGTAATACTAATGATGTTCAATAATTTGCAATTCGTGAATCTAACAATGTTGACGCTTTATGACAAATTACCCTTCTTTTGTTAGTAAACAACAACCACTCAACTCATGAAATCAATTATAAATATCGTTATCTTGTAAAACAAGTACAGTTCATTATTGAAATCCCGCATACAATGGAGTTAATTTGTAGCAAACAATATTGGCTAATAATAATATAATAATAAAACTGTTTTTCTTTATATAATTATAGCGCATTTCATTACGGTTATTTGCATAGCAATGCACTTCACAATAACAAAGAGAAAATACACATTATAGGGCTAATATAGCTAAGTATAGTCAATGATACATATGACATTTAAATTAATATAATTATTTCATGATAACAAAGCAATGTTTGTAGATTTAATTCTTATATATGGGTTAAGAACTATGTATAGTATATTACCTGTAGTACAGTCCAGTCCCTTGACTCTTGCGGTACAGGTGCATCCGAATGGATCCGGAAGGCAGAACATGTAGCCATTGCAATCGGTGGCAAAATCCTATCATGATTACACTTGTATTCGCAGTCCTGTCCAAACCGGTTCCCGCTGTGAGACTCACAAACTATGAAGGAAAACTTAATAATTATACAAGCAAAAACATAGTAACTTTGTTGACTTATGCACAGAGTGATGAATGGTTGATCAAATGTATATTACATTGTGGTTTGATTTGTCAACTAAGCATTGTGTGAACATTGCATGTTAAATGGACGTTTTATATGGCCGAAAAACGAGCTAAATAATTGTAAAGTGGTTATACGCATACCCATTGTAATGAGTTGACTCGTACTCATCAATAAACAGTCAGTTCAGCCAAGTCAGGTTCCAAGTTATCTTTATTAGAGTACTGCTGATAGTCAGTTTACTGTACTAGTGTGTATATTGTGTGTGTTTATGTATAGTTGTATACATGCAGTGTGTAGTATGAGTGTGTATCTATACATGCAGTGTGTACTGTAATATTGGCAACATGCTATGCCTCACAAGATGCAATACATCACATCCCCCTTTTCATCAAAAAGAAATAATGTCCCGAAATATTCAAAGTCCCAAAAATATCAAAATATCTTAAAGTCCAAAAGTTCTCGATATGTCTTAAATCCAAAAGTTCTTTAAATGTCTTGAGTCCAAAAGTTCTCGCCGCTATTCTTAATTGTTTTTCTGTTCTCAAAACTTAATCAATAATAAAGCTTATCTGACTTCCTAAGGTGGCGTCCACTGCGAGTAGTATGTGGACTCTTCATACCCGGAAGGGTATCGGGACGAGGTGATGAGTGATGGAATTCGACATCACTGGATGGATTCGGCGCATCCACAGACGGACTGGGTGTGTCCTTGGATCGTGGTTCGTTGTCAAAGTGGACTCGCCTAGGTTTAACATCGTCGAGGTGACGTCGATTTCTGCGCAAGACACCTCCATTTGGCGTCTCAACGAGGTAAGACCCTGGTTCCCGACACTGCTCACGAACGGTAGCTGGGAACCAGTGTCCTGTCTTGTGGTCCTGGACTCTGACGAGCTGACCTGGTGTGAGAGGTTGCAGATCATGAGCAGTCTTGTCATGATGGAACTTCTGTGTCTCTTGTCTTCGCTGCATACGATGGTAGACTTCATTGCGAGCAGGAGCACGGTTGCGGATCCTTGTTGGAAGGTTGTCTTTCATTTTCCTGCCGTATAGAAGCTCTGCCGGGCTAGGAATCTAGCTGTCAATGGGGGTGGCAACCGTGGCACGGATGCAAAGAAGTGCCATGTTGGGATCAATGTTACTCGCTTTGGCTTTCTTGAGCACGTTCTTCACCGTCTGGATGCTACGCTCGATGAAGCCATTGGACTGCGGGTAGTGCGGTGAAGACGTGACATGGCAGAATCCCCACTGTGTACTGAAGTCCTTGTACACTGCTGAGTCGTACTGCTGCTTAGTCGCGTTGACTACAGCTGCGCTCGTGCATACTCTCGGCAACTTACGAATGAAGGGGAATTTGGAGTAGTAGTCACAGATGATCAGGAAGTTGTCTCCTTCAAAATAGAAGAGATCGGTACCAACCACTTGCCAAGGTCGACTGGGAATACTGCTGGGAATGTACACAGTTGTGACTATCCTATGGATAGTTAAATATCAGAAAACTTACATTGCAATTATCTTTCGAACAAAAGGGAAATTCGAAAAACAAAACCGGTCTGACACTTTTATTGGTAATTCAAATGCAACAAGGTATGAGAGAGCCACTGGAGAGTTTCTGGGTAGGTTTTATGGATTTTCTAGATCCCTTTAATGGCAAATGATATCAGTTTTTACAAAATATTAGAATTGGGAAAATTTATCGAAAATATAATTTGGGCAAATATTTCATCGCCTGTTCACCCTTCTCCGCCGGAGTTTACGCATAAGGCATAAGCAGCCCGCAAGCCACCTAACTGCAGCTTTTGCAGTCAGCGTACATGCAGTTGAAATTAAAGTGAAGGTGCTAGATTTTGTGTTTGGTTTTCGAGGCATTTTTTATAAAATCTTTACATGAACATTTGTATAAGTTAAAGTATTTTACCCATGGCAGGTAATTGTTTTCGATCTCGGTCTTGGTGTTTTATGGTAAATTTTCCCCACATACTATTTTAGATATTCATACCGGGGGTAGCATTTGTAAAGCCAATGGCTTTCCTAGCTGCCTCCACATTCTCATAATTGTTTTGTTATATTCTAAATATGTTGCAATTTCTGTTTCTATGTACTATGTACTATGTAACAGAAAATTGTAATCTTTGTATTGTATTTTATATGTTTTTTATGATGAATGAAATAACGCAACAATTTAAATTTCAATTTGTAATAAAAGTGTTAATTTCGATATGTTGTGTGAGGGGCACTTTCCAATACGGTAATCAAGCTTTAAAAGCAAATAATGTGGAATCTTGAAAATAAAAATGAAGGAATGTTATGTAGATGGCATTGTGCACAACTTACTTGTCAGACAATTTCGACCTTTGAAGTTATTTGGGCAGATACATCGCCCCGTCTTATCATCACAAACTCCTCCGTTGTAGCAATTGTCACATATCCCATGGCAGTTTGGAGGCCCCCATTTACCAGGCGCACACCCTGCATAATAATGCGATTATACAAGAAACTTGAATGTAAGTTTATTATGGCTCTAGTAAATTCAGGTTTATACAATAATAGGCGTAGGAGGCGGGAGGCCGGGTGACTGCAGCCCCCCCCCCCCCCCCCCCCCTTGAGTTTTCAAACGGCTATGTTTGGGCAAAACGCACCTGAAATTCGGGCAAATCAAGACATATTCGTGCAAAAATCACGTCATATTTGGGCAAATCCATGTCATATTCAGGCAAAATCATATTACATTCGGGTAAAACCGTCTCATATGTGGACTGAACCAACGAAAACATGTATATTTCGGGCAACAAATTAAGAGGAGAGGAGTTTTCTCCCTTTTTTCTTGTTTTACTTGTCAGATGAATATTCGTGCAAAAGACCTCAGCCCCCCTGATGAGGACATGCCCCTATACGCCCATGGATACAATCATGTAGTCGTAATCGAACGAAGCTGCATATTTAGAAAAATACAGAATATCAACCACATTGATAAAGGTTTAGTCGTAGTCTATAGTCGACTAGTAGTATTATACAGCTTATTCATACCAGTTGACTTGAGAAGGCTTATACTCAACAATTGTCTAATTCCAATGGTCCTCAATTAATACATGAATTGACACTATATAATATCACAAAGAAAAATGTTTACTGCACATGTTACTGTCTACTTTGATTTTACATTATATACATTTTTGACATGACGACGCACTATATGATAATGTATACCTCTGACAATGAGCTTGTACAATCCGCCTCTACCCGTTGGTCTGTCGTGTAGATAGTGGATCTCGTAGATTCCCCCATCAGAGATTTGGATTGGGTCAGGGAACGTGAACTGTAGAGAGCTTTGAGCTGAATCAATGAAATCACTACCATCTTTCCTCCATCTGATGTCGCTGTCTGGATTAGAAGGATTATCGTCCTTCAACATGGTGATGACCACTCCTGTGTCACCAACATTGACAGTCCTGGTGAAAACACTGTCACTAGGAGTAAATTTAGCTATGGAATATAAAAACATAATAGTATTTGTTTGTTTTGATTGATTGATTGAGTTTTTTTTTCATCTTAAGATACAACAAATAAACATACAGGTATTAACCGTGCGTTTGTTTAACCAATGGCTGGATGGCCTATTTTCAGGTGTGCCAACGTGGCACTCCTGGTCATCTATAGGGTCAAGACCTTAAACACATTACACAAAAGTATGAACATACAAGACACTTGATTATATTATCGAAAAAATGTAAGCTACTACACGTTTACCCTATCACATATGAGCTATATAAACAAACAACTAATATATACGATTTTTAAAAAATCAAAAGAAAAAAAAGAGACAAACAAACAATTACTCAAATACATATCTACTAAAAGAAAGGAACTAACCAAAAATAGTTCTAACAGTTTATATCCTGTTAGCTAACGCATAATAAAATGTAATCAAGCATTATCCATACATGTAAAAACTGACACACTTATAATCCACTTCCATACACCGCATTTATGTTGTATACCCGGTTGTAAAATATAGTAGTTCAGAAGTCACCATGGTTATAATTGAAGGGTTATCATTGTCAAAATCGACCAAGTTTACTGGATTTGCCTTTCGTTATAAAGATATGCATGATTGAGATTGTTTTAATTTGATTGTCTCCCGCGGGGCACCTCTGACTGTGTGCAAAGTTA
Source organism: Echinarachnius parma (assembly GCA_037951105.1). Classification (NCBI taxonomy): domain Eukaryota; kingdom Metazoa; phylum Echinodermata; class Echinoidea; order Clypeasteroida; family Echinarachniidae; genus Echinarachnius; species Echinarachnius parma. The sequence goes on from JBAMJV010012857.1 coordinate 21,122, forward strand.
AAGGGATCTAGTAACTTTGTTGACAGGTACAAAAAGTGATGAATGGTTGATGCAATGTATATTGTTGTTATCTCAAATGTCCACAGGGTATTGTGTGAAAATTTCAAGTCAAATGGACATTGCATGGCCAAGTAATGAGCGAAAATGCAAAGTGATAGTCACTAACTCACTGCACTCACTTTGTACACAGTAAGAACAACTCCGGTGGAGTTTTTCTTATCTGAATACTTCGATCGTACATATCTTTGTAACGAAAGGGAAATTTGAAAAAACCGAAACCTGTCCCATGATTTTATAATACGAATACAACAAGGTATGACGGAACCAAAAATTTTATTTTGAGGATTTGAACAATGTTACTAAGTCCCTTTAATGCAATGAGTGAGAAAATATCACTTTGCATTTTTGCTCATCATCCCAGGCCATACAAAATGCATCTAACATGGAATGTTCACACATCATTCAGTAGACATAATTATGGAGTCATAGAAATACATATTGTATAACCCTGAGTTGGTTGTTGGTATATGTCAATAAAGTGACTAGAACCCTTCAAGGGGCCCAGTGAGGTATTATTTGATATGTTTGCACACTTTTACTATATCATGAATATCTTTCTAACCATTGAATCGACAAACTATAAACTGCTGAAAAGCTAAGAATTTGTTGAATCAAAAAGTATATAGGCGTATATATTCTATATTATGATGCTATACCAACAAATTAGTGATGTATTTTTTACATTATTCAGCTATCTTCATAGTTAAAAGGCAATTTTGCAAAGAAATCATAAATGTACATATGAAATGTACATATTTTGGTTTGCAATAGGGTAACCTCTGTTTGCAATAGGGTAACCTCTAAAATCTGTTACCTATCTGCAAACAAGGAATAATTGTTTCAAATTTGATTGCATTGAGTAAATTAATTTCAAGTTATTGCAATTTAAGTCTAAAAAATCGGATTTTTAGCAAATGAGCTTGAAATGTCATATACAATATTGATTTGTGTGAGATGAAGGTGACATGGATACAAATAGGACTATAGCTGGAGAATTAGCAGTTATTGGTTCAATGGAAGTTTAGGTCATGTTAATCACATAGTTTATAAACTGCCATGTTTATTTTCTGCATGACATTATATGTTGCTTCTGTGCTCTGACAAAATAGGAATACAGTTGGATGGTAACATTTGTTATTTTGGACAATTTTATTTGAAATATATAAAGGGATAGTTGAGTATTGGTCAAACTTAACTTTAGTAACCAAAACCTGCACCATTACGGTACAAAGTAATAGTTATAACTTCACCATGTTCGAAAAGTATACACAATTACAAACGACTAAGTAAAACATCTGTTATCATTTTTTAAAAAGAGCCGTTATAACTCGAGATTAGTTTTAGCCTTTTTTTCATAGAAAATTGTACATTTAATGTTTGTTAAAATAATGATTCAATAGAGATATCAACGACTTTTTAAAAACCTATTCTGATTTTGTTCAAAGTAGTCTTCGAGCATTTTTGAAATTTTTCTAAAAGTCTAAATATCACCCGGTGATTGCCGGTGAAAAACATTTTGAATAAAAATATATTTATGAATATTTCAGCCGTTTCTGAACCGAATTGGATCTAATAAAGTTATTCTGTCATTAGAATTGTATGTTCTTTCGAATTTGACAGTCAGTATCACAAAAAATATCGGGGGGGCACTTCGGGAATTACCAATACTCAACACTACCTTGAAGAAAAGTAGAGTTACAATTATCACTTCCGGCCCCCAAAATGTAAAACATTGATAACTAATGCTCAATTAGTCAATTCAATAGCTATCCCCTACACACTAAGAACAAAGGATCAATTTAAAAGGTGCAAGCCGCTTGACACACTTTTGCTCCTTTAAAGGTGCATAATTTCTCGTTAAGGTAAAGGTGTAAAGATGCAAATTGCAAGTTTGCACCTTTATTGCGTCATAAAGATGCAACTCTGCACATGTTTAGAGTTCTAAAATGCACCTTAAGCGGTGGTCACAACCCGCCGTACTTGCAAGTGCGTGCCCCGTGCGTGCTGTCTACTTGCAAAAACGTGGGCAAAATTTGGGTATCCGTACGTGGTGAGTACCGACTCAGTACCGACTCAGTACGGATTTGGGAGCACGCAGACACGACGTAGCACTTTTAGTGCACGAGGAACTTTCGCTGCGTTCGCTGCGTTTTCGCTGCGTTCTACAGCCAATGAGCGCACGTGCGTGCTGCGCACGTGATAAGTGCGTGGTCCGTGCTTACTCGGCACTTCCCCAGTTCAACTGTCCAATGAGCACGCAGAACTCACGTGGACCGTACCGAGTAAGCACGTGCTGCGCACTTACAACGCACGTTGTGCGCACTGATTTCTGCAGTATAATATGAGCAGAAAAGGTTGTTCGCACTTGCACGCACTTAGTGAGTAAGGACACCGTACGTGAGCAGCACGTGTAAGTACGGCCTCCGTACGATAACGTGGCAACCGCACGGAGACCGTACGTTGTAAGCACGTACAACGCACTTACCACGTGCGCAACGTACGATGCACGCAACCGCTCACGGCCAGGCGTGGCGTGCGGGCCACGTACTTACACCGTGCGTGTGACGTGCGTTGCCGGTACTCCCTCCCTGCCTTTGCCACTCTCTATCCCACCTACGTTTTCAGAAAAACGTGGCGGCCGTGACCTCACCCCAAAAAACCGTACGGACTAAAAAACACGCACGGTGGGTTGTGACCAGGGCTTTAACGGTGCAACTTTTGACCTTCAAGTTATTTGCTGCAGCTATAGCACTTTACCAGAAGGTGTAAAGTTGCACTTTTTTAGGTGCGCCCAGTGTGGCAAAACAAAGGTCCAGATTTCACCAATTGTTGCGTAGTGTGTACCCCACACAGTATGTATTATCTTAAAGCTCAGAATCCATGATTTATTTTAGGATAACAATCTTAATTTTGATGGAAACAAATCCAATAAACATGTTAATGGGATCTAGAGACTTTTGTTGACATGTGCAAGAAGTAACGAATGGTAGATACAATATGAATCTTTGGGATCTGTCCACTAAGTAATGTAAACAAATTCTAGTTAAAGGGATATTATATGGCTGAGTGATGAGCGGAAATCAAATGATATTTGCTAAGTCATTGCTCTGATTTGGTACACAGTTAAACCTTTCCAGTGAATGATTACACTTTCGAACACTTCAATCGTAAATATCTTTTCAACGAAATGCGAATTCGTAAAAAAAAATGTTCTATGCTTCTATTAGTAATGCGAATAGATCAAGGTTTAAGGTAACTGCTAGAGTTCCAAGTATTTTTTTCGTTGGATTTGGACAACGTCACTTTACAGGGTGGCCCACAAGAACGGAACGGGGTAGTTGCAATAATAAAGAAACGTGATGACTAGGTTCACGGGATATTGCATCTTTCACAAAGAAAAATATATAGTTTTTGTTTTAGGACGTCTTAAGTGAGACCATGTAAATTTGTACCAAGTCAGTGCCTGATAAATCGCACGTCCTGCCCGTCATTGCATCGAACAACTATGTCTATTCTCTCGGCACACAGCTTAATTCACACAAAACCATGGCGCGCGTAGTGTTCGTTTTTTTTCTATGCTATGACGGGCAGTTAGTGCGATTGACTTGATAATAATGGACACAAATGGGAACCTGACATGGTCTCACTTAAGACATCCTGAATAAAAAACTACTCGATCAAAATTACTGTTCTTGGTATAATTTGTATTTGTAAGAGATGCCTTATCCCGTGGACCTAGGCATCATGTGTCTTTACTATTGCAAGTACCCCGTACCGTGTTGGGGGCCACCCTGTATAGATCTCTTTGAAGGGATGGTTAATTTGTGGTTAAGAGAATGCTTCAATAAATAGTTGTTAATGAGGTAATGAAATATTAAGTATAAAATGTAAAGGAACACACGATTTTAATGACAGAATCAACTTTGATTGAAATCGATCCAGAAACAGCTGAAATAATCTGAAATCGAATAGGATGTGGACATACATTATCTTTACTTAGGATGATAACAATTTACTGTTTAGAACATATTTAATACGGAACTATATATTGTCAATTAAATCCGTAATGGCAGTCAAAATGGCTACCGTTATCAGCTAAAAAGATATCACCTCATACAATGTATCGAGGTGCCGGTGTGGTTTTGGGGCGGCATGATAATTATTGTGAGGTGGGGGGGGGGGGGGGGGGCACATTCTATGTATTTTGTATTTGGTAAAAGATATTCCCCTAATGTTTGTATCAAATTATTGGGGACACGTGTACACCCCACCCCCCCACCCCCCCCCCCTCCCCACACACACACCCCTGTTGCTACGCCTGGCGATATAGAAGGGATTTTTTTGGAAATTTTGCAAAGTTATTTAATATATCTCAGAGGACCGCCTTTTACCATCATTTCTCATGAAGAATGTTGAAATTGTGGTTGTTTCGAATCCGTGTTTTGACCCTCTGCAGTAGAAGGGTCCATACCCTAAGCCAGAGTCCACGATCATCGGGTTCCCATACTGGGGGTTGGGGTGCAGGAGAGCAGGAGATGGGTCTGGTGCCGAATTATATGGGATGGGAGCCGTCCGTCCAAACTCGAACGTGGTCTCAGAACCAGGACCAGTGCTGAAGCATTGGTACAGTTCGGACACATTATTTACACTTGCTTGCCCATAGGTCAATATTGTCATGTGGAGATAGGCATCTGGAAAGGGGAGAAATTATATTTATGAATATTCGTGGATGTTTAATGCGCACTCAAACAAATACAGGGTGTCTCAAAATGAATGGTACAGTTGGAAAATATTTTATTTAGGTATGAAGGTAATTTGAAAACATGTATATTTGGTGTCATATTAAACACAAATAATCAGGCTTCCGGATTAATTTTATTTCAGTTTAATTGGATGTATCAGTCCTGAGATATGGTCATTTGTTTGCAAACATGTCAAGTCCACTTTGTGCCAATTTACGAGCTGTGCATCAAACGACTTACCAACATGCAATTACTTTTAGAGCAAAAATGTAGCAGGTAATAAGCCATTATTAAATTGGCTAAATATGGTGCTTAACTGTGTTGTTACCAATGTCTGAATTACATTTAAGTAGATTTCATGCCTTTTGTTCGATCAACAGAGGCTTTACAAAATCTTCAACGATTCGTCTACTGAAGTAGTGTTTGAGCATGAATGAGTATTATTACAATGCGAGCCTTTGCTACACTTTAAAATCAGCTATCCCTTGAGTAAACTAAATGTATGGTCTCAATATTCGAATGCAAAGCCTAACACATGTATACAATCAATGATGGACAACAGTAACAAGGCAAACGCCTTCAGCTGTACGATACCATTCGGAACTGGCAAAAGTGATAGTAATATGAGGCGATCATAATCTTGAAGCAAGGTAAATTTGGAAAAACTCTTTACAGAAAACTTGATTTGTAGGGAGATTGTACCATTTTAACCACTGTTAACCCTTTCAGCGTCAGCAGTGACAAATATAATTATACTCTAGCCATAATTACATCGTTATAATATCATAAGTTTTGATGAGAAGTCCAAATGTGTGCAACGCATGTCTAACGCCATTTTCAGTGCAAATATGCAAATCGGCACAATTGGGGTTTTGTATTTGTGTATACAATCAGATATAATTTGAGATCCACTGAATGTAAATATGTCATTCAAAGAGCATCTAAAAGTACAACTCTTCTTCTGTAATATGGTACCAAATTATTTCAAATATTATTATATCATCATATTTTAATAATTTTTTTCCTGACTGTACCATTCTTTTTGGGACACCCTGTATAGTCACCTTTTCAGATAAACGCATTACAATTGTATAATCAGGACAATACAATTAGACAGAGAACAAAAACCTGATGAAAATAATGATGAATTTTGAAATGATTTTGATGATGTTCACATAAATTGCGCTGAGATTAAAATCAATAATATAATTTAAATAATAATGATCTAATTCGCATTCACACTCGAATTAGACAATTTATACCAGTACATACAATGCTGTACAATACTCAAATATGTTTTACATTACTTCTGACTTAGACATAATTATGCTGGGGAAAAATGGGGGGAAAAATAAAAAGTGAGATGAAATGGAAAAAAGTGGGAGGTGAAATAAGATAGAAATGAGAGGAGAGAGATGGCCGAGCACAACAAAGGAATTGAAAAGGGAAAGAGAAGAAACGAAACAATGAAAATATAATTACATTACTGGGTGATAGCGTCTCTCACACTTTAGCAAGTTAAAGTTACGAGTTGGGGCGAGTAAACTTTATTTGATCAAAATCGGTTCAGAAACAGCTGAAATGTCAATAAATATATCCGATCGGAATAAATGTGGAATCCCACGTTTATTCGATGATTTAAGAAAAATAATATGAAATACTTACGCTTTTCCAAAATACAAATTTGTGTATACACATCTTTTTTTAGAAAGCGCCTTTTCGTGTTTTAACGGCTCTTTTTGCATGATAACCGGCTTTTTACTTAGTCGTGTGCAATTTTGTTAGACCTTTCGAGCATGGTGGAGTTATTACTATTAGTTTACAGTGACCCTTCTGTCCATAGGATATATCCACTCTCTATGATACCAGTACGTAAACTGAAGAAACACAGTCATATAATCATAATTACAATTGTAGGTTCAACTTTGATCGACTGTCAACAATGAGCAAACATGCACAAATGAACAAAGGCGGAACAATTTAAAATGTAAAGTTACCTTGCGCAGACGGTGTAATAGAGCATAAGGATAGTATACCGATAACTCGCCACCAGAAATGAGAACCCTTCACCCCACAAGACGTCATCTTGTCAATGGTGAGGAATCATGCACTTGTCCAAGAGTTATCACGTTATCAATATGTTGAGAGTGAGAATTGAGTTCACGTCTAAACAAAATAGAAAATACGATATTTGTCTATTTGTGACGTTCAAACTGGGCCCTGACAACTCCGTGCACAATTATTATAGTACAATGATGTACAGTAGTACAATACCGTAGGTAGTTCAATGCCCATGCAAAGCTGAGAATGAAATTATTATACAAACAGCGTCAAACCCGATTGCCTTCATAATATTTTTTTATCCCGGTGCATGAAAAGATTTTGAAAGAGGAAGAAGATCGAGGAATGTAATTCATCACTCCAGCAATCACATTGGGGATGGAAGGGGGCGCCAGGGGCTTCTTCCCCTTCCCCGATAGTTTTGACAAATATCTGGGGGAAAGTAAACTCGTATTGTAATAAAAATCACCTATTGGGCAGGAGCAAGCCCATATTTGGGCAACGTGTGGGCTTTTTCTCGCAGTCTAAATTTTTTTTTTATTTGTATAGATTGGTGTATTTTTTCTTTTATTCATTTTGTTCTGTTTGTTTGTTTGTTTTTTTTTCGATTGAAAAACAGAGGGGGAAATATTTGAGCAAAAGGCTAAACCCCCGAGAAAATAATCCCTGTACACTCATTGCTTAGCATACTTATTGTCATGACCAGGGACAATTATTGGGAAGCTCCCTTTTATCAAAATGTCCGATCATTCGTAATATTTCATTTATCAGGTCCAGTCATGTGCGAAGGCATCTAAAGAACTATACAAATAACAGAGCGAGTCACGTTCCGGGACCGTGATAGTGCATGTGATGAAATACCATGACAATGAATATGAAATTCTATGAAATCGTCAATTCCTATTCTATCCAACCTAAACCTGCACATTGAACATATAGAGATTATAGAAGAATCAACACAATGTGAACAGTTCATATTCTACATGAAGCTCGTTTAACTGTGTTTATCTAAACCTGAGATCCCCCTAAAAATTACTCATAATATCATAACCGATAGCTGTTTCAAAATGTCGTCTTACAACAATATTTGTACACTGTTGTTATCTTCATTTTGTGTGAAATTCAGAGATACTTATCACTTCATGGCTAAATGATCACAAATTATAAAAAAAAAAAAACGAACCAATTTCATAAGTCACAAGAAATTGCGAATGCCTGTACATTTAGTGGGAACTACACTTGTGGTTGCATACTTTGATATATGATGTTTTGTGAAACAATGCTATTTGAAATTCAATCCGTTTTGATTTTGTAATGGCACATGTGGTTAAATGCATTAAAGTGATACCTGTAAAGTGTCAGATATTGCACAAAATGACATTTGAGACTTCAATCCTATATCAATATCATTTTAAAATACAATTGAAAGATTTGTGAAAGTTTGAAAGAAAACGAACACTGTTTACCTAGTGAAAAAAACGAATATCGAGTTCATATTTTATCACCGAATACTGATGGTCTGCCATACATTTGTCGCAGTAATGAATGATCCGTTTGAGATATTCGCACCCGTCTATTTTTACACACGTAGTACATAATTCATTGAATTTGAACTCGCTCGGCTCAAAGTTCAATCTCCGGAATGTTCTCACGCGTGCTGCATGCGGACGTTCTCAGCTAAGACAATTGTACTTTTTTTCAATTGCGGTGATTAACGCTTTAGAAATAATGATTTTCAATGATAATTACCTTCATACTAAAGGGACATTTGAAAAAATCAAACCCTATTTTATTCTTCTCTTACCATAAGCTAAACAACACGGTAGAAGAGAAACGAGGAAGCTCCAAGTAATTTTCGTGGATTTGGACACTTTACAGGTATGACTTTAATTGCAATTACTCAATAAATTGCAATAACGATATTACTTTTGCAAATTTTGAATCTGACAATTTTCTCCTTAATTGTGCTTACTCAACCATGAACTTAGTAATGGTTACCTCTTAGTATATTAGGGATCGGGATTGGAAATGCAATGGTGATCATTTCTCATCGTTCTAAAAATTGGTTTTTCAGGGTTTGTTTCACGAAAGGCTCTCTAACATGTCTAATTTAGTATCTTATTTCCCGGGTCGGTGGGTGGTGAAGACTCGGCCACTTTGCTTGAAAAGAAAAATGTGGACAATATTTTGACGAAAGCCCTCAGAATTCCTGCAAAATTTGTTTACATTACGTTGCCAATACGAGGCCCCATAAAAATGATGGGATATCTTCACACTAACAGAGCAGTAGTTTACATATTTCTTGCAGTGCTCAACACATCAGCGAGTATTCCTTCTGATCAGTCTCTCCGAGCAAAAATAAAAGTTTTCCAAAGTTCTATTATCCTTTACCTGAAAATGATTGGGGTCAAGTGTATTCAAAGTTCTAAATAAACCAGTTGCATACCTACAAAGCGTTGACAAAACAATTTTAAAAATAAGGGACAGAATCTGTACCCAAAACAAAATACATAAACCCCCCCCCCCCCCCCAATTATTGTAAATATACATCAACACTGCTACGCTATTGTTATCAATCAATGTGAATTATGCATCATGACCACACTTTTAAAAATGTGCACATTTCAGCTATCTTCTCCATCAGTATGAATATCATTCATGCCACACTATTTGAACTATTTACAATAAAAATTTTAAAAGAGTTTTATTCACATGAAAACGAGTAAAGAGTTGTATTTCACACCAAGTACAAGCATGAAGGCAAACCTGTGTGAAGTGACCGCCTGAGGAAAACAACAAGGTGGCCACTATAGACAGGTTGACTGCTATACTTGGGTGGCCACACGACAGTTTTGACTGTACATGAACATTATTATTTACTTTTCACATACATAACAATGCCAGAGAACAGAGAACCATTTAACCTTTTTTTCCAATTTATTGACACAAGAAATTCAATCAAGACAATTTCAAGGCAATGTGATGAACAACTAAGAACATGTAAAAAAGACTATTTACAATTTACAATAATTATTATGTCCAGCATAAAGATTCAAATGAAACACAGCATTATTTACAAAATGTGTAGTATAACCCATCAATTTTTTTCTACCTTTATATGAAATGAAAATAGATGGAAAATATTTAGTAATTACAATTTAAGACAAATATGAAGTGACTTTGTCGCAAAGTTGCCAATTTGAACGACAAAATTTTCAAATTATCACAATGTGTTGCCAATTTCAGGATTTTCTTAGATTATAGCGATCTACGCAATAATACAAATCATTAGAAAGTAACTAAAGCAGGTAGAGTAACAAAATAGGGCTCTAAAAATAGAGAAATGTATTCTCTTTCTCCTTGTATACTTCATATAACTTTGTATCTTCTTGCTGAAGTGTAGGACTACCAACCCACAAATATGTGGGACTCCGTCCTTGATGGGATAATAGAAACTCAAGAAAATTAAATCTAGAAGCTACCACTGTCTTCAGTGGCAAAATGTATACTTTTCCATTTTCCTTTAACCTTATTTCTGATAACTACATATAAAACAATAACAAATGACAAATAAATAATCATTTACATAATTTAAAATGTATGAAATAAGAATTTTATTTTATGTATTGAGATTCAAATTGTGGATATTTTAGTTTTATTTCTGAGAAACTTGCTAACCCTAGTTTGGGCAATCAACAACAAACCCAACTAAATCAAGGGTACAATTGTTGACATCACAACTCAAAGTCAACAACAAACCCAACTAAATAAATCAAGAGTATAATTGTTGACATCACAGCTCAAAAACATACGTATACCACGATTTGCAATATCAAACTTCCTTGATAATTTTTAAAGGGAAAATTAGAATAATAGTAATAGTTAGTTAAACTAGGGTCTTTTAACATATTAAATAATCCCCTCTTACAGTCCTTTTGGGGTTAAAATGAACTTCCAAATCATTATATGAACATTTTGTTTAAAGTGATCCATTTTCTCGAAAGTGATACTAGTATTTGAAAATTCAATCATACACCACTATTACTGTAATAATCTTGAGAATGATAAATACGTCGAAAGCGTCTATAGAAGCTTCCAAATTTAATCTCAAATATCTCCATAATTAGGAACACATTTCATTCTTCTGTTACCATAAGCCAAACAAAAAGGTACAAGATAAGTGTGCATTAGCTCTGGGTGATTTGGCTGAATTAGACTAAGTTAATGGATCACTTTAATAATTTTCATCTGTAATGGCGCTACACCGTGGAAGGGGAATATGATTGTCTGGGTGACAACAGTGCCAGTGGAACAAAGAAAAAGGCTTTGACTTGCTCCACGAGGAAATTGAAAATTAGTAATAGAGGAATCTGAATGGGACCTTCCTCCCAAAACATGAGATCGATTGCTTCAGTTTTATCAGGAATTAATAAATAAGTCCTTTAACGTACTTGCTATCTGTAAGGGTATGCCTGTCATAATGAAATAGTCTTGAATCTGTCAACACATTCACTTCAAGATGAAGTATTCATCATCATACCTCTTATACTTACTAAAATATAAGCATCCTATGTAAAAAAATTCCATATTTTAGGTCACACACATAACTAAGAATGGCCCATTTCTTCTTTAATAGAGGATTTGGGATAAAATCCCCCCCCCCCCCCAAAAAAAAAAAAATTATCAACCGTTTGTTTCATCAGTTTCATCAATCATGGTGATTCTTCCCGAGGGAGTCAGGGACGTGCTGGGTCCGAATGATTGTAACAATCTGGTTCTCAACAAAGACCATGACTCTCTCCTTTATGAAGATTAATACAACATGAAAGTTAATTTCTTCCTAAAGGATTTGGGATAAAACTCCCCCAAAACCAAATCAACTGTTCATTTCATCAGCATCCTCAATAATGTTGGTTCTTCCTGAAGGAGTCGGGAAAGGGTTGGGTGACAATGGTAGTGCCGATTTGGTTCTGAAAGAAAACGGCTTTGACTCCCTCCTTTAGGAAGATGAATGTAACAAGAAAGTGAATTTCGTCTTAGAGGATTCAGGATATATACTCCCCGAAAAATCTTATCTACAGTTTATTTCATCAGCTTCCTCAGTAATGTTGATTCTTCCTGAATGAGTCTGGGACGTGCTGGGTGACAATGATCGCCACAAACTGGTTCTCAGCAAAGACCATGACTCTCTCCTTTAAGAAGATGAATATAACAGGAAAGTGAATTTCTCCCTAAAGGATTTCGGATAAAATTCCCCAAAACCTAATCAACATTTTCGTGATTCTTCCTGAAAGAGTCAGGAAAGGGTTGGGTGACGATGGTGGTGCAAACCTGCTTCTCGAAGACGAAGGCAAGCTCCATGATAAAGAAGAGGACAAGATAATTGGATTGAACTCCCCACAACACGTTATTATCAAAGGCCTGCTTGATCAGTTTCATCAGTAATGCTGTTTCTTAGTGACGATCTTGTGGCAGTGGCCCGATTACGGACCAGCGACATTTACCATGGTAATTAGCATCATTGGCTCTAACTCATTGATGTCAATATGCTAGAAGTGCATACAAATCAACAGAACGGAGCAGAGCACACATACCGCCCCTACTCATTCAACCGTTAAGGATAACACAAGCATATCTAGAGATCAGTGCAACTAGGGCTGGTCCTGGGTCATGATCGTGCTCTCGGCCACTGGTTCTCAAAGACACAGGCCTTGACTCTCTCCATGATTAAGATGAAGATGAGGAGGAAACTGAGAAACTTAAGTTTTGTTTAAATAGTGTCCTCAGTAATGGTGGTTCTTTCTAAAGGAATCTGGGACCGGTTGAGTGACGATGGTGATGAAATTTTGTTCTCACGACGAAAGCCTTAACCCTAACCAGGCCGGGGGGGGTGGAATCCACCCCCCCTCGACTTTTCGCGCGATAATTCCGCAACGCACGCAGGTATTGCCGCGCGACTTCATGAGTTTTTTCATTGAAGTCTTGCGCAACTTTTGAGACCAAATTTGCGACGACCGGGTATACGGTTCTAAAGTCACGTGACCTTTTGTAAGTGAGCGTCGGCCCGAAAATCGCCAAATTTTGTGATTTGTGTACAAATCCTATGGAAATTTATTTTTTCCTATAATAGACAAAACCTTCATTATTTTTCATTCTAATCACTGCAGTCATTTAATTTTGGGCTAAAAGTTGTTGAATAATGGTTAATAATTTATTCCATCAAAACAAATAATAAAAAACAAAAGTAAAAAAACAAAGAAATACATAAGAAATTCAAAAAACAAAGAAATACATAAGGAATTTTTTGGCTGTCACAATTTTTAATGTTGAAAACCTGATAATTAGGTCATAAAGAATATTCATGCACAAAATTAGCATATTCTGAGCCATATTTAGTGATTTATTGACAAAAAGGAGATGTTTGCATAAATTTGCATAATTAATTTGAAATTGATTTTTTTTTTTCAAAAAACTAACAATGCAATCTTGTAGATTATGTCGCAATCTATCTGTGTGCCAAATTTTGTGGCGGCCGCGCGTTCGGCGACCGAGATCTCAGGGGGGGGTGGAATCCACCCCCCCCCGGCTATAGCATAGCCAAAATAACCCGGCCTGGTTAGGGTTAACTCCTTCAATGAGGAAGAAGGAAGATGATTAAGATGAAGCAAAGGTATTTACAATACTGTTAAGAACTGCCCGTGAAAGTATTTGGTATCTGTACCAAAATCAAGTAGTCTTGAAACACAAATTTGTCTATTAAAATTTCCTCAGTAATGGTGTTTTTTTCTGAAGGAGTCTGGGATGGGTTGTGTGACGATGGTGGTGATGATCTGGTTCTTAAAGACGAAGGCCTTGACTCCTTCCAAGAGGAAGAAGGAAGATGATAAAGATGAAGCAATGGTATTTATGTTAAGAACTGTCTGTGAAAGTACTTGGTATCTGTACCAAAATCAAGTAGTCTTGAAACAAAATTGTCTATTCACTTTCCTCAGTAATGGTGGTTTTTTCTGAAGGAGTCTGGGACGGGCTGGGTGACGATGGTGGTGACGATTTGGTTCTCAAAGACGAAGGCCTTGACTCGCTCCATGAGAAAGATGAAGATGAGGAGGACGGAGATGTACTGGACCCAACCGAACTTGATGACCTGCAAGAACCCTGGGATATATGTGCGGCAGGGGTTAAGGAAAGAACAATACCTCAAGTACAATAATGATATCTGTTTTAATATTTTTAAAAATCAATTACAAAAAGTTGACTGCAATGCAATTTAACTATTTCTTCCTTAAAGGGACTTAGTAACATTGTCCAAATCCTCAAAATAAAATGTTATACCTTGTTGTATTCGTATTAACAATAAAATCACGGGACAGGTTTCGGTTTTTCAAATTTCCCTTTCGTTACAAAGATATGTATGATTGAAGTATTCAGATAAGAAAAACTCCGGGCGAGTTTTTCTTCCGTGTACAGAGTGAGTGCAGTGAGTTACTGAATATCACTTTGCATTTTCGCTCATTACTTGGCCATACAATGTCCATTTGACTTGAAATTTTCACACAATACCCTGTGGACATATGAGATAACTACAATATACTTTGCATCAACCATTCGTCACTTTTTGCACATGTCACTTTTTGCACAAAGTTACTAGATCCCTTTAAAGGGATAGTCGAGTCCTGGTAAGGAGAGTACAGTTTTGGTGAAAATGAATTTTAGTAACCAAAACCTGCATCATTACATTACAAACTAATAGTTATAACTAGAAAGGAACACAAAATTACAAATGACGTAGTAAAGATCATGTTATCATTCAAAAAGAGCCGTTAAAGCCGTTAAAAGCTGGGGCCCCAGCTTTATTACAAATTGTTATATTTATGGATATTTCAGCCGTCTCTGAACCGATTTTGATCAAACAAAGATGATTTTATTATTTAAATATTATGCTCTTTCAAATTTTACACTCAGTTTTTCATTACCTCACAAAAAAATAAGTAGTCTAGCGCCCTCTCTACCAAAACTCAAATATCCCTTTAACAAAAATCAACTGGTCTTGAACAAGGTTGTATTTTGATTACTATTCAAATGTAACATATAAGTCAAATTATATCAGAATGATACAATATTGATTTCTTCTTTGATATTTTGAATCCTACATCTAGTTTAGAGCATGATTAGGCGGATGTTTGCCTTCAAATCAATAAGCCAAATATTCAAAACTGATTGATGCCCTGGTATTTAATTTTTGCCTGACCCAGCCAGGCAAACAGTACACATTGCTGAGCCTCTCGCTACCCATTAGTTTATGAAAAGACACAAATTCTAGCATAAATTATGATATGGCTCTCTTTTTACCGCTGATTGGGCAATCATTCTCAAAAAGATGCTAAGATGACACATCAGCATTGTAAAAATGCATCTCAGAATAATACGAGATCCATCTATAGCACCCGTAAGCACCGATCCGTAATGTGTATAATTATACATTTTAAATGGCTTTGGAATAGGCTTACAAATTGAAGACTTGAGTAACTACTGTATATTTAGTATTCAAATATTTGAATAGTAAAATATGTCATATCCGAATTTGTCCCAGGCCTAATCACAATGTTGTGACTGAACGGAACGCAAGTAAGAAAATATGATCATCTGAGCCAATCAGATTTGCGCATTTAGGTGCATTTTCAGACTTGAGTATAATTGATTTATGCAACACCCCCTGGGCCCATATCTGTGAAGCACAGCTAGCTTAGTTTTAAACCAAGTATATTTCGGATGATAATGCAAAGTATGCAACAAGCGCACTTTTTAGTTGCCAACTTAGTTAAAGGGCAATGAAACTATGGCTTTCGGCTATTATTATCGTTTAGAGGGTGAACAGACATTTTATTTGATACATAACTTGGCAATTTTGGCCTCCTGGATCCCATGAAATCCTTACGTGAACATACCCACATTTTACTAATTCTTACGGCGGCAAAAGGTGATGGGAGCGGCCATGTTCTTGTAATTGCCCGACATGCTTTGCAAACTATGACGAGTGCGCTACGGGCCGAACAAAAAGCTTTTCACTGATTTACAGACTCGTCAAAGCATCTACAAGTATTCAGACAATGGTTTCAATAGGTCCAATTGAAATGCATTAGTGCATATCACTGACCATAAGTCCGCACACACCTAATAATGGCGGCCTCCAGTGTTCGCATGAATAGTGGTAAACCCGATAGAGTTTTCACATATTTCTCCCAAAGCAGAAATCTGAGTCGGAGTTATGTTATATATAATAACTAGATGGATCTTCGACTGCGCGCAGTCGAAAATTATGCCTCCGCTATGACACCATTTTTAATATCGAGCCCAAAATAACGTGCACTGAATTTTTTTTATTTTTTCATATAATATTCTGAGTTCTGTGACCTTGAGCATAGACCCCAAACTTTGATGGTAACATCGGCTCCCAAGAAAAATTCAGGTGCCAAGTTAGATTGAAATCTGACATTCAGTTCTTGAGATTTTGCCATTACAAGCCATTTTTGCATATATGTGACCTTGACCTTTGACCTCATGACCCCCCAAATATAATCCAATCATTACCACACCGATGTGTATGTAACTCATTCCAAGTTTGAAATTGATCCGTCAAACGGTTCTTGAGATATCGCAAAAAAGATGCTTTTTTGCACATACTGATTCCTGCGACCTTGACCTTTCACCGCATGAACCCCAGAATTTAATCAGATCATTGTCACCCCAATATATACACTCATACCAAGTTTGAAATTGATCCATCAACCGGTTCTAGAGATATCGCGAGAACAAGGCATTTTTGCACATACATTGAGTCCTGTGACCTTGACCTTTGACCTCATGAACCCTAAAATCTAATCAGATCATTGTCTCCCCAATATATACACTCATACCAAGTTTGAAATTGATCTGTCAACCAGTTCTAGAGATATCACGAGAACGAGGCATTTTTTGAACATATATAGAGTCCTGTGACCTTGACCTTTGACCTCATGAACCCCAAAATCTAATCAGATCATTGTCACCCCAATATGTACACTCATACCAAGTTTGAAATTGATCCGTCAACCGGTTCTTGAGATATCGCGAGAACGAAAACGGGACGTACGTATGGACGTACGTACGGACGGACGGACGGACAACCCGAAAACATAATGCCTCCGGCCACTTCGTTGGCGGAGGCATAAAAAGGCATATTACGATATATCAAGTAGGATAAACTCTATTCTTGAGTTGCATTGCCCTTTAACTTTGTACCGGTATGTAAGGCACATAATCCAAGTTAGCGACTCTCGGAGGCTACTTGTTGCTTTTAAATCTGGGTCCTATCATCCAAAATAGACTTGGCACGAAACTAAAGCTCACAGGCAAGTATAACTGTGGGCCAGGGCCAGGGCCCCTTTGCAGAAAGAGATACAATTGATTGTAAGTCAGATCATGTGTTCTCATGCGCAAATCTGATTGGATGAAACGCGCACATTTTCCAACTTACAATCAATCGTAAGTTACAATTGATTGTAAGTCAGATCATGTGTTCTCATGCGTAATCTGATTGGATGAAACGCGCACATTTTCCAACTTACAATCAATCGTAAGTTACAATTGATTGTAAGTCAGATCATGTGTTCTCATGCGTAAATCTGATTGGATGAAACGTGCACATTTCCCAACTTCAATCAATTGTAACTTACAATTGATATTATCTCTTTCTGGTCTTATTAAGTTTTTCAAAGGATATACAATGGTCTCTTCTGGATAGCGAATGGTTCCCTGGATGATGAATGGCTGTTCTGAACCTCTCCCAGTGATCCAGACAGGGTAGTCACTCTCAAGCCGCGTGCTTACTAAAAATTTGGGGATAAATATTTCAGAAAAAGATGGACAGGTTATAGAATATTCAATCAAGATGAAAGTGATCCGGTAACTTGTGGACATGTGCAAAAACTGATGAATGGTTGATAAAATGTGTATTTTTTATGATCTGGTATTTGTCTACTGAGTGATATGTGAAAATGTCATGGCAAATTAATGTTATAAGACCGAGTAATGAGCAAAAGTAGTATTTGCTCACTAATTGTACTTACTTCGTACAGAGTTTATAATTATCCACTGTAGAATTTCAAATCCGAACACTTCAATCATAAATAGAGATATGTGAAAACCCCTAAATTTCTATGTATGTTTTGTGGATTTTGATGTCACAATGTTACTAGGTTAGTTTAAAGGGATCTAGTAACTTTGTTGACATGTTCAAAAAGTGATGAATGGTTGATGCAATGTATATTATTGTTATATCATATGTCCAAAGGGTATTGTGTGAAAATTTCAAGTCAAATGGACATTGCATGGCCAAGTAATGAGCGAAAATGCTCAAGTTTCAATAACTCACTGCACTCACTTTGTACACAGAAGAAAAACTCGCCCGGAGTTTTTCTTATCTGAATACTTTGATCGTACATATCTTTGTAACGAAAGGGAAATTTGAAAAACCGAAACCTGTCCCATGATTTTATTGTTAATACGAATACAACAAGGTATGAGGAAACCGCTAGAATTAAAAATTTATTTTGAGGATTTGGACAATGTTACTAAGTCCCTTTAATAGAAGCTAAACATATGCAGGGAAACCTATTGAGGGCATGCAGACGGGAATAAATTGTCTTTTTTTTGTAGGTGATCTTTACAGCATGCAAAAACAAATTCATCCCATGGATAAAGATAAGACAGTTGGTTTATATACTGGGCCACTGTGTTTTGTGTGTAACCTCAAAATAACCTCTTAAAAATCATATGTTTATGGGTAATCCAAAGCTCATTCTTGTATTATCCTGTGCCCTTCAAGATTCTGTAATCCCCATAGACTTTGAACAGAGCCAACAAGGTTCCTGTAGGCAAGGGGTTAACTGTTTTTATTGTATTTTCGAAACATGCAAAATAATCAGATCCAGTCAACCTTGCCTTACATAAACTTCCCTTTAATACAAAAGTATTGGCCTAGTAAAAGCTCCTATTAGTTCCTTCTCTTTGTATTCTATTGTTTTTTATCCATATATCCATAGGGCAAAATCTGAAAAGCTCTAATCTTATTCTGCATTCCAAGTGGATTTGATTCAAGGAAGCATAACAGTTGACAAAATATATGAAATTTATTATATGAAACTCACCATTTCTCTGTTCGTAGGATGAAAATATCTTGTTGAAAGTATAATCTTCTGCAAACACACTATCAGAATTGATTATTGGAACCTGGAAAATGAAGGGAAAATACAACAAAATGTTGGACACTCAAGATATGTAAGAGGAAAATTAACAGGTAAATTTACATAAACAGTTTTGATAAACTCACAATATATCTCTCTCATCAACTTATTTCTGAGGTTATCTTAAGAGGAAATCACACACTATCAGAATTGATTATTGGAACCTGGAAAATTACGAAAAAGAATACCACAAAATGTTGGGACACTCGCTCAAGATATGCAAGAGGAAAACTATTAAACCCCTTCAGGACTAGTACCGAAAATATTCGGGCAGGAGTCTATGGAGAATGCATGTTATACCAAAATCAGACCGTTCTGAATGGGTTAACATGTTAATTTACAACAGGTTTGATGAACTCACACTATCTCACTCATCAGTACAACAAAATGTTGGACAATTCAAGATATGTAAGTCTAAGAGGAAAATTAATATGTAAATTTAAAAAACAGTTTTCATGAACTCACAATACCTCACTCATCAATAACTCACAATGTATATATTTTGAGGTTATCAAAATAGGAAATGATATCCATTAGCTAAATATAGCATCCTGGACATTTATTTTCCAGATTAAAACGTGCTTGAATAACAAGTGGATGAATTTTGCATTTTTCATGAAAGTTATACTTGTTTGTTTTATTTCTTATGTTATAAATGAGAGTGCAACAAAAGCAAAAACAACTAGATGGATCTTCGACTGCGCGCAGTCGAAAATGATGCCTCCGCCATTGCGTGATTTATATCAAGCCCAAATTAACATGCACTGAATTAATTCTTCAACTCAATTTCAATAGTAAAAATTTCTAGCTACAAATACAATGTAGGTACAAGTTTGATGGTTATTTGTCAAATGGTTTTTAAGATATTGCAATTATAAGCTACTTTGGCATAATGAATCATGTGACCTTGACCTTTGACCTCATGACCCCAAAATCTGATGGCTACAATGGCTTCCTGGGATACTTTCAGGTACCAATTTTGATTGAAATAGGACATTCAGTTCTTGAGATTTTGCAATTACACGCTATTTTTGCATATATAATGAGCCCTATGACCTTTGACCTTTGACCTTTGACCTCATGTTCCCAAAATCTAATCAGTTCATTGGCTCTCCAGGATACATACATGAACCAAGTTTGGTGAGAATCCGTCAATCGGTTCTTGAGATAATGCGATCACAAGCTATTTTTGCATATATAATGAGCCCTGTGTCCTTTGAAATTTGACCTCGTGACCCCCAAATCTAATCAGATCATTGGCACCCCAAGATACATACATGACCCATGTTTGGAGAGAATCCGTCAATCTGTTCATGAGATAATGCGATCACAATATATTTTTGCATATATAATGAGCCCTGTGAACTTTGACATTTGACCTCATGACCCCCAAATCTAATCAGATCATTGCCACCCCAAGGTACATACATGACCCAAGTTTGGTGAGAATCCGTCAATTGGTTCTTGAGATAACGCGATCACGAGCTATTTTGCATATATAATGAGCCATGTGACCTTTGACCTTTGACATCATAACCCCAAAATCTAATCAGATAATTGGCACCCCAAGATACATACATGACCCAAGTTTGGTTAAAATTCGTCAATTGGTTCTTGAGAGAACGGGACGTACGGACGGACGGACGTACGTACGTACGGACGGACGGACAACTCGAAAACATAATGCCTCCGGCTACTTCGTTGCGGAGGCATAAAAATACAACTTTAATAGTGTAATTATTATCAACAATGATGTTCTCCTCCAAATATATGGCCATGGCAACGACATCAAGAGTAAAGCAGAGTTGGGTCCGTCACTCACATCATATCTTGTGTCCAGCCCCTTGTGTGCCAGCGGCTGCCTCAGCTTCAACTTGAGATCCCCCTTCACATGCAGCTCTGCCCCCTCCATCGCCGAGGAGTGGCTTACGTAGGCCATTGCTTCCATACGCAGATCTGAGAACCTCTGAACAAGTGGATAATGAAGCAATGAAATCAATTATACACATGCCTATAAACTAAAGGGACTGCAAGGTCTAAAATGCAGCTTCAACCCTTGATATGAAGTTCTGCCCCTCTATTGCATCCCTATGCATCAGTTCCATAACCCTAGGGAACCTCTGAACAAGCTAATAATGGAGTTATAACAGCATCACTTGTAACAATGAACCTGGCTATAACGTCCAGCCAGTAGTCTAAAGTGACAGCTTCAAAATGAGATCACCCTTGATATAAAGCTCAGCCCCTTTCATGGCTGACGAGAGGCTCACATAGGCCACTGCTTTCAACGCTGGCCCTGAGAACCTCTGGAGAGAGTGAAGTGAATTGAACCTACAGGTCATTTATACGCCTAAAGAACAATCTGCCAGATTCGATAGCTCGTGGCTTCATTATTTACATAAACCTACAGGTGTATAAAGTCCACCATGACGGGATTGTCCCATTAGCTTGTCTTCCACCATCGTGGTGATCAATTTTATCATTTTTGTTTCCGTATCGACCACATTCTTATCAGTTGTATTACTACTGTCAACAATCCCATGCTGGGTTTACTTCCCTCAAGGCCCAGAGAGATTAACTGCCCTGGTTCATGCCCTCTCTGCTCTGCTCATATCTCAGTTGGCATGGCAACCAACTGATAAGACATTCCAGAGCCAGGGCATATGGTCTCCCCCTCTCCTCCTTTTAGTAGATTATGCGGTTCATTCTCCCTACTCTCTGCTAATCCTCTGCCCAGACATCAGCGCCCCGGGGCTTGAGATAAGAAGTGCCAACCCTGATAAAATGTACTGGATGCAAGCTTGAGTGCTCAAAAATCACTACCGCTCCTCAGCCATCCAGGAGCGGTATTCAGCTAGCTATAGAATAACCTAATGCACAGTGTCTAAAATGCAGCTTCAACTTCAGATCACCCTCGTTATCAATCTCTGCTCCCTCTAATGCCGACAGGTAGCTCACGTAGGACATGGCTTCCATACGCAGGTCTAAGAACCTCTGTACAAAGGAATAATGGAGTAATAACATTAATTGTACAGTATAACCTGTCTGTAAAGACCACCCAAAACTCCATGATTCAGCTCTAATTCCACTCCATTACAACTTGTTACTATTAGGCCAACAACAAAAAAGGTGTCATAGTTCACATCGAGCCTTGCATCATGTCAAATTCATAATTTTATTTCAATAAATTGTTTAGTGTCATTTTGTACTTACATAAAGCCTGTAGTCAAATATGAAGATGGCCTCTACTCCATGAACTTTCTCCGAACTTAAAACTGGCATCTCAACAGAGAAATGAAAGTTGTCATTCTTCCCATCCCTATTGGTGTCTTCTTCCCTCGACTTGAAAGAAAATGGAAACAAAAAATATGTATAAGCAACTAATTTTATTATCCCTTTACAAGTTTACAGTACAGCAAATCTGATCAAGAAATAATCCTATTTTGAATTCAGAGCATTTCAAGTTCATGTAATGTTATTCTGGTAACCATTTTATTTACCATTCATAATATATTTTGGTATAATATACATTCTCCACCTATAGACCCCTGCTCGATAATTTTCAGGACCAGTCCTGAATGGCACCTCTGCAAGTCAAGGGGTTAACTGCATATGCTGTGCTACAGTAATCCTGAATGGATTAAGAGGGATATTAAACTAACAATAATTAACCATGCACATCTTAGCAAAAACAGGTGGCATAATGATAACAACTTTGTGAGAAAAAACATCCAAAAGTACTCAGTACTGACTAGTGCACAATATCTCAAATTGTTTTAGATAGAGACCAACACCTGAAATCCACTTTCAAATTATATTATGCTAAAATTAGTATAATACAGAAATTTGGAAAGGGATCAATCATGCAAGAATATAATAACCCACTTTTTAGTTATCTCCAATGCAATATAAGTGAACATTATTTATCATGACATAACAGAATGAATGAAGAGTACGATTTTGTTTGTTTCACTATTCACACTCTCATTGTTACTGTATGAATTCCATATCAACACCATACATGTACTTTGAAGTTTGAAACGTTAGCACTGGTGCTCTCCCTTAAGATTTTCTTTCAGGTGGCAAAAATATCACATCAGATTGCCTCCCATCATGCATCACAAACTTGTGCGTTTAATAATCACTGGTGGCTAATATAAGATACGAGAGTTTCTAAACTTAGCCAAATTATATTTCTGGAGGCCTCTGGTTCTCGAGCCCCGAGATCATCTACTTGTCTTAGCAATCACCCAAAACACTAACCTTTACTAGAGGGATCCTGATATTCGCCTGCTCCAGAAGGTTGAAATTCTGGTAGGTGCTCCAGGTAGTGTAGCTGTTGCTGGTGTCCGTATGAACCACCAGCAATATCTGGTGCTTGAACTTCACATCCGCCTGCTCCCTGTAGAACGCCTCCTTGATCCAAAATCCTGGATAAATAGTGATAAAAAGTAAGCTAAGGCTGTAGTGAAACGGTTACACGATGGTTAATCGATCAGCATCGGCAAAAACATTTTCACGGTTTCGGTTAGCCGAAAAAAAAAGAAAAAAAACAAACAGATATCGGATATATCCGAGAAAAAATACAAATAAATAAATAAATAAATTTAAAAAAATTAAAAATTAAAAATTAAAAAATTAAAATATTTCCGGTTACCCGTTCGGTTAAACGGTTTTTGCCGTCGGTTAACCGGTTGTCAAAATACCTGACTTACTACAGCCTTAATAAAAAGTACACTATCATCTAGGTGTTTTACGATCAACAAAACTTTAGTATTCTCCATGAAACAAGCATGCATAAACATCACCCCGGCCCTGCAACATATATATTCTCCGATTCTGAGGATTTGATATCTAAAACATTTTTATTTTGAAATCTGAAGTAATTTGATATTAAATGTCACTGATTCCATATCTGTGTCATTTTGATATCATTTTCTTCCAATCAATTTATTTCAATCAGTATTTGAAAACTATTTTTCCAAAAGTTTTTCGAGATTGAAAGGTATTTATTTTCAATCAACAAAAGGAAAAGTACCAACAAATAGCACAAGCCTGGTAAATAACATAAAAGTCAAATAATAGCGAGCAGCAAATTTGAAAATATGTAAGAAATTGAGGCATTCTCTTCTGAAAGTGAAACATGCACACGGCGTGTACATGTCAAAATGAACCTATGCTCTGTATTATAGTATTACGGCATTCTCTTCAAAGACGTGCCCACGACTTGGTATGCATGACTAAAAGAACCCTTCTATACAATGTGTATAGTGCAGCAGTTCTTTTAGTCATGCGCAGCTACACATAGGTACATTACAATAGCGTTGTGCAGAGATCAACCTCTTCCGCCTGCTGCACTATCCAACGCAAAAACATTTTTTGTCGGCTGATTTCTCCCTCCATTTACCAGCAAATGCAAACAAACTTTCGTTTATGTGATCCACAATTCATATACCCGTAAACCGGGGTGACTTTGGCCGCCGGGGTGACTTTTGCCACCCTGTGAGAAAAATGTATTTCCATTGAGGCTCTCTTACTTGAACAAATTTCTGAAAATATTTTTACATATTCTTATAGGCTAATGTATGAACATTATAAAAATGCATTACGTTCTTTTATAACAGCTTGCCCTCTGTGCTTTTGTTGTTGTTTTTTGTATGAAAAATAAAGCGCATGATTGATATGGTGGTCAAACTTTTGAGTCTCTACAGAAAACGGAAAATGGAGAATCAAGCAAATATGTCAGATAACGTACACTAAGGGTGTACCAAACTGCCAATGCACTAACTTCATGGACCCTCCCTCTGATTTTTTCAAAATGGCCGTGGCAAAAGTCACCCCGGGCTATTTGCTGCATGCTCGGGGTGACTTTGGCCAGAATATAATTATTATGTTTTTGGTTACAGTGTTGTAAATAGGAGACAAAATGTAATGTAATTATTAGTTTATATTCAGTGCATATCAAGCAAGCTCTAAAAATCGAATATAGGCTATTGCGCCTTCAAATGTCACACAAAAAATGAAAAGGCAATAATGTGGTTAAGTCTCATATTTCAGATTTTTATAAATTGTGTATTATGAATGCAGTGTGATCAGAAATATCATTTACTTTGGCCATACGATCAATTAGATTATGTTTCAAGAACAATTTTCAGTTTTATTTTTATTTATAATTATTTAAAGGAATAACAGTGAACATTGAACCAAAATACAGGAGTGTAGTAGTCATCTTGTGGCGAAGATAATTTTGAGACAAACTGCTAAGATGTGAATCTAGCATTCTTACAACTAAATCTCCATGAAAATTGCAGTAATGTTCACTAATAGAGCTAGTGACATAAGAATAAGTTATTTGAACTGTTATCAGACTAGGTGAGGGCAATGTACATTTTGAAGATTTGGATAATTGTGCATTATCCTATTGTAATATCATTTTTTTACTAAAATCATGTATTTTTAAAAGTATTTAGAAGTAAAACAATAGGAGAAAGAGGTTCAGTGTATTTTCAAAGAACATTAGTAAAGAAAAATATTGAAAGTGTTTTATTAAAAACAACAAAATGTGTGCCGGCAAAAGTCACCCCGACACCCGGGGTGACTTTTGCCAGTCTTCGACCAACAAAACTAGAAGGCCGACAAAGTCAGCATACCCACGCCTCCCATTAGCCCTGTTCTACCCCTTCGTCGGCCTCAACCCTGTTTTGCTTACCGATGCATCCTAAAAACATAGTGATCAACCGTTGAACAGAACGAGTGTATGAACTGTATGTTTATCTTAAGCGTATAAGTTTAAATTGCATGTAAATTGTCCACTTGAGAGGATCATCACCATTGTTCTGGTCATTGGGCCAGGATGTGTGCATTAATGCCATTAATTATTATTTTGCGACTGCAACTGGCGAACTGCAGTGGGGCAATTCCACGGTAACGGAAGGACATTCAGACGCAATTTTCGAAATTCAATCAAATAATTCCAGGATCCTGTTTATGATTGATCATTGCAAATTACATTTCTGAGATTCTTGGAACACCTCTGATTTACTATTTTAAAAACATTTTTTTTTACATAACGTGTATTAAATATTGACACTAATGAGGCCGGTAACGGAAGGACAGCAAAACGGACATGGATTTTCATGTTCTTCAGTTATGATCGGATCTCTGTCAATTTTTGAAATTCAATCAAACAAAAAAATTCCCGTCCAGAACATTGGTGATGATTGTCGAGACCTTTTTTTTTTCTTCAAATTCTGCCAGAATTATGCTAAAAAGAGTCAAATTATGCCAGAATTTTGCAAAAAAAGGCCAAATTATGCCAGGCATAATGCCAGATGCTAAAAGGGTCTAAATTATGCCAGAAAGCATAATTATGCCAGATCTGGCAACGTTGCTGAGAGTTGATGCACAGACGTACGTTGTATCGCATACAGCAGGCTAACCAGCGCGTTTTAGGCACGATTTGGTGAAAATGCCTAGGCCAGGGTGTAGGCCGCTTGCTTGCGGCGCGGCAGCCCCATGGCGAGGCAGTGTACAAAATTATTGACAATGAGACTGCACACTGTTTTACTTTTGTATAATCAATCCATTTTCCCCTATTTTCCTGATTCTAACCAGTCTAGATGTATTCAATATGTAAAAATGAACATCTGTTCATCTTCACATTAGTGTCGGGTCAATAATAATTATTAAATAAATAAATGTATTTTTCGGAAACTTACCAATTTCTTGGCGCTTCAAAGTTCAGATCAGCGTGTTGCAATTCAATTCCGTTCCGTATTAATTAACCCGGAATCGAAAGTACCGTACCATAACATATGGTACCGTGCGCGCGATCGCGATGCACACCTGGGCCTGTATTCCATAAACTTGTAAGAAAACTTGCTTACAATAAGCAAATTGACTAAGAAAACTTGCTTACGTAAGCTAATGCTGTAAGCCGTATTCCATAAAATTTTAAGAACATTTGCTTATGGTAAGCAAATGTTCTTAGAATTTGTGCTTACGTAAGAAAATGTAATTTTCCGTATTCCATAAACTATTTTGTCTTTCTTTTGTTTTGCTTACAAAATAAGCAAAAATTCTTACATTTGCTGACGTCACAATGTGGTCGCCACTCGACTCTCGACGACCAAACTTTTTCCTTTTGTGCGATGGAATTCCTATGGAGATTGCGTGTTTAAGGTTTTATCGCAGCGCCCCAAAAAATGTATGTAAGTGAATGGGGACTGCACTGCGGATCGGACAAAATACACAGACCACAGTTGTAATGGTAGAGAGAGAAAAGAGAAACTCATCACACTCTTTAACAGATAAAGTTAACTGATACTAAATGAAGTTAAAGAATTGATAATTAAATTGGAAGCTGTAAATTATAGTATTTCTGTCTAAACATTCGTGGTCAAAAAAGGGGATCGGAAGAGTTAGGTCTACTGTACAACGTTTTCTGTCGATTACGTGCACTGCAAAGTCAATTATTAGCAGTATCCATCATACGCAAGCATCTCTTTATTCTATTCGTTGACCCCCTTTCCGTCATTACATAATGTTATAAACGATACTTACTATTGTCGTGTTAAGATCCTGAGCTACCTCGACGTGATTCTACTAGTAATTCGGCTTCTAAAATCAATATGTGATATTTCCGACACAATTATGTAGAAGATGGTCTAAAAAAGAAATGCAAATTCCTCAAAACAAGATACCCGCGAGCTTGATTCATCTTGGTGCAAAGAATTGTCTCTGTTCCCTTTACATTTCAAGTATTGACTTCAATTAATTAGGGGGTTGCATTCCGAAAATAGAAAAGATCGCGCATACGCTTACAGCGCGCGCGTACTGCGCGCAGTAAGGAAGTAGGTCGCCTTTTAGGGGTGAATGTTGTTAATGTTGTTGTGCTAAATGACTGGGATATTATATTTGTTTGTATTATTACCGGGCTGTTAATGACTTACGACTTCTTTTTTGTGTTAGGTTAAGCTAGTTTGCAACATTATTAGTTCAAGGATTAGTTACCTTTTGTTTGAGGCGTCCCTTGTAATTCCTATGCATACTTCAAATAATTAATTAGGTTCATCTTCAAATCAGACGGACGTGTGCGAATGATATCGATGTTACTGCATTATCAGATTATCTTTACGTACATTAACACAAGATTAAGAGGATTACAGGCATATAAGATTTTTTTCTTATATTTAAGCCACCTATGAGGTGGCTTAAATTTAAGACAAAAATCTTACGCTGATATGTTTATGGAATACCAAAGCTCGTTTAAGCAAATTTGCTTAAGCAAATTTGCTTATAATAAGCAAAAAATCTTAGCAAATTTGCTTACCGAAAAGTGCGTCTAATATGTAAGCAAATTTACTTACGTGGGAATTTAAGCAAAAATGCTTAGATCTAAGCATTTTTGCTTATAATAAGCAAAAATTCTATGATTTCTTGCTTATATGTGTTTATGGAATACGGGCCCAGGACTAAACTTGTTAGTTGCTGCTCGATTGGATTCAGCGAGGTTACCGTACCGCGCCTATAACGTGCAGATATTATTTAGGCACACACGTGCATTAAATACATACTCAAACTTCAAGGTTCCACAGAATTTTCAGGGGTCAACCAATCATCACCAAAATCTAATCGATTCTTCCATGTCACTATCCAAACATTCCCTGAACATTTGGTGCAAATCCGTTCACCCGTTCTCTAGTTATCTTGTACACAAACAAACAAAAAAAAAAAAAAAAAAACAGACAAACAAACAAACAAACAAACAAACAAACAAACAAACAAACATACGGAACCCTTTACATAACCCCCTGCCGATTTCATCGGCGTGGG